>CATIWM010188769.1:0-17604 GCA_949671775.1 Mallotus repandus
TTTTACTTTTTTATTTTTTTATTTTTTCCATTTCTATCATTTTAAGTATTTACTATATTTTATTTAAATTTTTATTTTTTATTATTTTTATTAATTTTATTTTTGTAATTTTTAGCATTCTAGCTTTTTTATCATCATTCATGCACCTTATTTTTATTTTTATTATTGCTATTTGCGGTGGATTTGTGGCTTTGTAGTTATGCGAAGAAGTAGTGTGATGGTGTTGGAGTGGTGGAATTAAAATCTGGGAGTGTTTGATTTACTGGTTAAATTTAGCATGTAAATCTTGCATTTTATGTGTTAAGAGACATCATTCTCATCATCATATTTTTCTTTATTTTCGTCACCTTTATTTGCTTATTTTCTTAATTAGAGTTTCCATTTTTATGGTTAAAAATCCTATTTTGATTATAGTTTTAACATAAAAATGTCTTCTTTATTTATTTCTTGTTTCTTTTAGTAATTATTGGATTTTTATTTTATTAAACAATGTCTTGTTTATTTTTATATTCCAGTTCTCCATTTTTAACATAAAATTAGCATGTTCGTCACTTTCATAGCTAAAGTTTATATTCTTAATGAACATATCACCATTTCCAATAAAATATTGCATTTTTAATATTTTTATTTTAATATAAAAATATAGTGTTTGTTAAGTGGGATATTGTAAAAATGTTGTTTTTATTATAAAGATGATGTTATTTCCATAAATTTTTGAACTTTATTATTTAAATAAGTATATTCGAATAAAATAAAATTCTCTTTTCCCAGATTTATTTCTTTATTTATTTTTATTTCACTTTGTTTCGTTCATTTTATCTTATTTTATTTCATTTTATTTTGACTGATTATTCATTTGCATGTCATTCTTAAAAAAAATACCAATGACCTTCGTAACTGAATTCCCCACTTAGGGAATTCCTTAGGATTACTTGAGGTATTCTTCCCAATTCATCATATAAATCATGCATTTTGCACTTGCATCTTAATTACTACTTGCTTTGATGCTCGTTTTGTTACTTGGTCCATTTCTCTCTTTCTTCATTATATGTCATGCGTATGAATAAAAAATATTAAATTATTATATATGTGATGTATGCTTGCATGTGCTTGCGTATTAACCTTTGTTTTGTAGGAATTATCATAATATAATTTTTTTTATTTTCTATTTTAATTGTGTTTATTAGAATTGGCTATTCTCAAAGTGATGTAATTCTTAATCCTAATTTCCTTTTATTTTTTTTTTATTTTGATGCATTTATTACAATAGACTATTTCAAGAGTTGTAATCTTTAATCCCTTTCCCTATTTTATTTTTGTTTGTTTTATTTATTTTCTTTGATGAATTGTCTCTTGCATGCTTGTGTGCTATTTGTTTACTTGCTTATTTGTTTTTTTTGAAATACATGTTATTTTCTTGATTTGCTATATTTTTTATATTATTTATTTATCCGCTTCTATTAATATATTTGCCATGTATACGCCAATCCAATTATCATGCGTATTAATTATCAATCCAATGTCATTTTAAAAATTGACTGATATTCAAGTGTGGTAAATACATCATTCAAACCAAATTAGGGTAAAGCGACAAGCAGATTAGGATATGTATATAAAAAACAGTTAAGTAAATGTTACTCCCTGAACCTAAAATCTATAGCAAAGAAAATGGATTTTCTTTGACTCATTTCCTATTTCTTGACTATGGTCAGGTGGCGATTCCAAAACTCATAGGGCTAGCTCCATAAGGTTATCCCTACCATATCAAAAACACTCATAAAATAAAATATCCCTATCATCTGTCTGTTGTGAACCATGATCACAACTCGCATACCACACCCACCAAAACTTTACAAAATAGAATAACTTGTTTACAAAATCCTTTAGTAAACTTAAAACAAGTCATTGCATATGTTGGTAAAGTGGTAAGGAAAACCTTAAGCATCAACTCTCTACCTATATGAGACAATAGTTTATGTCTCCAAGGTTGAGCCTTTTGTAAGATTCCATCCTTTATATAAGCAAAGGTCTTCAATCTAGATCTCTCCCAAACTATAGGCAGTTCTAGTTATTTTTTCTGAATTACTATTGACTCTAATCCCTAATTGATCATAAATTTGATCACTAACCAATTAAGGGGTTTTATTGCTAAAATATATGCTAGAATTTACTTTTTTAACTTTTTGACTAGAAGGTGCACAAAATTTATAAATGACTGTCCATAAATTATTACCTACCTCATTATTCGCCTTCCTAAAAAGTAATCTACAAAAATGCAAATGAGTAATGATTAGGCATCTTCTATTGATTTTGAATCCTAAGAGGGGATTGTCATTTAAAGCTTTATCTAGAATAAAGCATTCGAAACCATAATGAAAAGAAATGGATAAATTGGATCTCCCTGTCTAATCCCTTTTGATAATTTAAAAGACTGACATTATTGACCATTGATAAGTATGAAACACGATACTATTATCACACATTACATTATTAGTTTGACAAAATGCACATGAAACCCCATTTTAAGCAATAAGCTTTCAAAAAAATTATAATCAACTTGATCATAGGCCTTAAACATATCCAATTTTAAAGCAAAATGATGATTCCCTTTACTAGTAGAAAGCTTCCAATGCATGGAAGATTTCATGAGCCACCAAGATATTATCATGAATGATTCTACTAGGTCCAAAGGTTGCTTAGTTGGAATGAATAAAGGATTGGAGATAAGAATACTATCTATTAATTAAAATTCCAGCAATAACTTTATAAACAAAATTACAAAGGCTAATAGGCCTAAACTAATTTATAGTAATAGGGCTTGATACTTTTGGAATAAGAATAATAACTATTCTATTCCATTCTTTTAATAGGGACCCCGAGAAAAAGAAATATTTTAGAGCGGCATATATATCATTTTTAACAATAGGCCAAAATGTTTGAAAAAAGGAGCTTTCTAGCTCCTAATTGAAAGAGTCTCTTTAACTTCAACATCTGTTACATAAGCAATTAATTATGAATTGATATCCTCTGAAACCACTTGATGAATAATAGATTAAATTTCATCAAAACAAGTAGTTTGACAGGGATAAATTTTTTTTTTATAATATTTGGAAATAAGCTCTCTAATCTTCTCTTCTTCATTAGCCTAATTATAACTCTCATCCTTAATTATAATAATTTTATTTTTAACCTTTCTTTTAATGGTTTTTTTTATAGAACTGGAGAAGACTTAAATTAGAAGTGCACCAAGGCATCCTAGTTATGGCACCTCTATAGCACCCACATCATCTTAAGGCCTTCTAAATTTATTAAATAATCAAAAATTAAATGAATGAATCCAATTACAAGCGATCCCACAAAGGGGTAACAAAACAAATAAATAAAATACCACAATAAGCTAGCAAAACCTATAGCATTCTCTACCCAAAGCATCATTGCACATATTAGCATTACAACTCAGAAGGTAAGAATTCCACCACTAAATAAAGGGCATGTTAATGGCCATAACCGAGAGATGATCAACAACCAAATTGCCTTCCCTATAACTATGGCTAACATGGACTTTCATCTGATTAAGAAGATGAAGACAATGTTGCCAGACATTTCGCAGCTTCTAAGGAACATCAGAGCTACGTTTATGCAAAAGATGCATAACATAAATTGAATCATATTCAATCCATATTGAAGTAGGATGAAAAAACAAAGCTTTATCAACAGCAATAATAACTATGGAAAGTTCAGCTTTAAAAGCAAAACTGACACCTAAAGAGTAGCAAAGGAGGCAAGAGCAGATCTTTCATGGTTGCAAAAATCCAACTTCTGAAATACCTAGACTACCTCACGCCGCGCTATTCGTATTAATTTTAATTCACTCTGGTAGAGGTTTAAGCCAAATCATTAGGATCACAACTGGAGGAACATGAGCAATGGAAGTCACCCTGATGCATCGAAGAATAGAGAAATCAGATTGCGAATTATTTATGTAGCCAACCTTAAAAAATTCAACAACTTTGATAGAACGACAAATGCTTCTTACAGCAGTAGGAATAGGACCAGCAGAGGCTTAAAAAATAATTTTGTTCCTTGCATGCCAAATATAATGAACATCAGACATGAAACCCACCTGCCAAAGAGCAAAGATTTGAGAAGAGAAGTGCATGTCCCAAGCACTATAAAAAAGATGCATGAAATTTGAAAAAAGATCAAAGAAAACCTCAGAAAAATTGCCTAGACTGTCCAAATTTCAATTATGTAAGGGCACTTGACAAAAATGTAGTTAATAGTCTCTAAAGCTGAATCACAAAGATAGCATTGAGAAACCATAACTAGACCTTTCCTCTCCACCAAATTGTTAATGGGAAGACATAGCTATATGGCACACCAAAGCAAGAAAGATTTAGGAGGGGGAGATAATGAAGCCATAAAGATTTTCCCCAAGCAACTTTAGGCAATGGCACTCGAAAAAGATCATAAGCAAGCTTACAAGAAAATTTCCCATTGGGAGAAGGCTTGAAAATATAACTACCACGATGCAAATGAGATGGCACCTCATTTTGAATATCATCAGTGATAACTGCAAAAGCATTCCAGAAACACATATGCAAATACCACACCCTTTAGAATAAACATTAGAAATCTTTGCATGAAGCTTCTTTCTAATTGCAATAAGGATACTCACTCTATTTTCTTTTAATAGTTGAAGCATGAAAGAACTTAGTGTTCTTATCTCCTTCTTGCAACCAACCTTAACCTTTTCAACCAATATAATTATTCTTGCTTATGAAACTACTACAATTTGTTTTCAAGTTCAAGAATCATTGACCTTCCTTCCTCATCCAATTCATGAGATTGAAAAATGTTAATTTGATTCATAATTTCCTTTATCTGATTTTTACTATTACCCACTGATGTTTATGCCATGCCAAAAAGTTTGATCTACAGTATTTTAGTTTTACTATTACCCACCTGATGTTCAATCATTATCTACTTCAACCTTTTAAGTTATTATTTTCCTCAACTGTTCAACTTTTAAACCATTAATTTCCTCAACTTTTCAACTTTCAAGTCTTTAATTCCCTCAACTCTTCAATTTTCACTCTTAATCTTATCTTTTTATTTACTTTTATATATATACCGTGAATTTGATGATTCTTTTCTACTTACAATTTTGATATATTTATATTTACATTTTCTTCACCTTTTTATATAAATTACTCTCTCAATGTCAATTTTTATACGTTTATCATTCACTCTTTACTTAATCATTCTACACTTAGAAACTATAATGGTTATCATGAAGTTTAATGGTTTTGCTAACTTGAGAAGGTATAGCTATTATTAAGTCAATTTTAGTTTTATTTTCAGCAATAGCTAAAAAGAGTTAATTGAATCTATCTTCATTTTATACTTTTCTTTCATATTTTTTATAACACTAAAATGTACAATATTGTCACATAGTTGAACAATTTTAGTTATTTGTCTGTTTATTCATATTGAGAAGGAGGAGGAATGACTAAATAGAAAATTTCAGTTATTTTTTCAAGTTGTAACATAAAGTATGATTTCTTTTCCAATTGTATCTATCAATTTATCTTTTAGAAATTAAAATATTTATATACAATAATTTATGCATATTTTTAAACCACATGTGTATTTGTGCGAGCATACATCTAATAATATAATAAAGCTAAGCTCTCAAAGTGGAGCTCTTATATATTTGACAATTGGCAACATAGATTTATAGATATTATTGAAAAGACTTCTAATGTTATATTTCAAAGTTAGCATTTAGTTAATGCTCAAAGAGTTATATCACACCCTTTAGTTTCTTATAACGTTCAAGTGTTTTAATTTGGAATAATTACACAAATGGTATTTAAACTTTTCAGGTTTTATTGTTTTGGTGTCTCATCTTTTTTTTTTTTGGCAACCAAGTGGTTAAACTTCAAACAATACGTGCATTTCAGTACTTTTGGCCAATTCGCTGCTTGTTATATACGGATTAGGATCAATTGGCATCCATTTTTAAGCATTTGGCATGCCATGTCATTTTCTTTATCTACTTATATTTAATTTCAAAAAATTACCCTAATCTTTTTCAAAATGGAATTTAGGAACTAGGATTTTTAAAATACAAAACACATCTCAAGGAATATAAATAAATAAATAAAATGAAAAAAGAATTAAAGAAAGGAAAGGGAAAAGGTGCATTTTACCCCTAAAGTATACCCATGGGTTCACATATGCCCCTAAACTAATTCTTAGCTCATTTATACTCGATAATCAAGTGTCATTGATACTTATGCCCCTAACCTAATAGCATTGTGTATTGAGAACGTAGAGCCATTAGTAGGGCCCACCATAATTGCCACATCAACTAAAAAGTGGCATTTTTAAAACATTCAACTAATGATGTTGATGATAGCAAGAAGTGTCTCTTCTTTAAAATCCAAACTTAAACTTTTTATTTCTTTTTTCTTCTTATCTCTCATATTCTACTTACTAATCTTATCACTACCTATTAACCTTAATTCCTCCTTCACTCTTATTTTTCTCTTCAAAACCACCCACCACCAAATCTTTTTCTTCTTCTAATCTAATTCCTCTCACTTGCAATGGAAACTTTGACTTTACTACTCCCCTAACCACAGTCTGTGTTGGCTGTGACAACCATATCCAAAATTCAGATACGAAACAACCTAGTTTCTTCACTAAATGTACTTTTTTTACTATCTCTAATTTGTGTTTCCTCAACACCATCAAGATTCAATCTTTTCCTTCAGATAAAAGTCTCAATTAACTCTAGCTGCTCTTAGTAAGAGACTGTGCATCACCATATTCTTCAAAGAACCCATATGTATCATCAGTATGATTAAACCCTAAAATACTCATCTCAGTTGTCATTAGCAGTTGCTTCATTGAGCTTAAAACCAATTGTTTCCTGATTATCAATGATCCAGTTTCTACACAGACAAAATGATTAATCCTATTTTTATATTTTTGGTGATAAAATCATAATTTTGCTGCTATATGTTAAGGTTATATATATACAAAGAAGCTTTATGTCTTCAATGTGTGCTATTGTTGATTTTTTGTTTAATGATGACAAAACTATGTATGTGTTATGTTATTGTTGATTTTTTGTTTTCATTATTTGTTGTTCATAACGGAGCTGAACTTTATTCTTCAAATTTTGGGCTCTTTTTATTTTTTGGATTCTTCATATTTTTAAAAGTGTAATTATAAATAAAAATATTATTACTAGAATGTATGATTTTGTTAAAAAAAATGGAAGGTTTTTTCTAGGTAGAGCTTTTGGAATAGACTCTGATATGAGAATTCAATGCAAAAATAATTAGGATACAAGATTGGTGAAGAATTTAATTAGAATATTCAAGATTCTTAGGGATTTTTAAGGGCAATAGATTCTAAAAATTAGCTAAGAAAAATAGGATCTTTAAGTTTTGCATTGAGGAAGAGATGGGTGTGGATTTGGTTAAGCTCTTTAAGAATTGTACATGATTAGATTGATGATTAATTGCTTTGAAACTGATCTTGAATTTGAGTGCAAATGATGATGGTGGTGGTGGTGGTGGTGGTGGTGGTGATGATGATGATGGCAGTAGCAGTGGTAATGACGATGATAATAGTGCAGATGGGTGGCATCGTTGTTGTATATTTACTGGGATTTTAATGCTATTTGTTTACTAATAGATATTATAATGTTATTTATTTATTGATAAAGAATGAATAAGAAGAAGAAGAAGAAAGGCAAGAGCACAATGAGAAATGAGCACAAAGAGCAGGGTACATGGCATTACGTAGGGTGATGCGGCAATTATATAGGCCCACTAACGGTTGATATAACACCTCTGTTAATAGAAAGGCATAAATATTAATGAAACTTTATTTTTGAGCATAAATGAACCAAAAATTAATTTAGGGGCATATGTGAGCCTGTGGGTATACTTTGGGGGCAAAAATGTATTTTTCCCTTAGAGACAAGAAATTAGACTTCTTTTGAGAGCATTAATGATTTTTTTCTCTTCCACTCATTTAAATTCCTGGGATTAGAAACCAACCAATGACAATATTCTTTTTTTTTCCTTGCTTGCATGAGCTACATATTATCCTCATATTCACTAAGATAGAATTTAGAAACTAAAAATTTCAAAACACAAAAAGAAAAGGGTAAATTACAATTTTTCCTATATTTTGGCCTATTGCACTACTTCATCCCTGTCATTGTAAACATATATTTATTAGTCCTTGTAATTTGGTGAAATTAATTAAAAAATCCTTCATGTACTATTCCCATTAAGTTTACATTAAATGGCTATGAAAAGAGTAAAATAGCCCTTTTTATCTTCCTCAACCACAATGAGCTTTCATATTTTGTTCTAAGAACATCTTTTCCCCAAAATCAAATTATCAAAACCCTAGACTTATCAAAACACTCTCTTCTCCTTCTCACCAGACAATTTAATCATCTTCCACTACTGTCGCCCCTCCGCATCGCCCTCCACTCCATCCCCACCACCACTAACTGCCATGTACAATCAATTAGCAAAATCAAGCCATGGTGAAAATATGTTCTTAGAAAAATAAGCCATGGCATGGAAGCACCTTATTTCTCTCGCCCGCCACTCTCACCGAACCCAATTGTTAACTCTAAATTAACTTCTTGCTTTTTGTAGCTTTTCTTTTGATTATGGTGTCACTGCTACTCCTCTTCGTCTATTGTCATGCTTGTTTTCTTTTAAAGACCCTATTTTCATAGGCTTGAAACAGGACTGGATGAACACACAGTGACCAATTTTAGAGTTGATTCAGTTTCCATAGCTTCATTTTTTTATATTGTTTTAGTGGTTTAGCAATGGAAATTGGGAGAGAAGGAAAGGGGTATGGGTGCTACCAGTGGGATGGTGTATTTTATTTTAGCAGTAATCTCTTCATCTATTAAAGTCCCTAAATGCTCTAAATTAAATAAACATCCATCGAAGAAGATGAAGAAGATGTCAAATTTCACCATATGTTTGGTGATGGGAGTGGTAGTGATATTATTAATAAAGTCGCAACCATCAAATGCAGTGACATGCACCCCTATAAAAGTGACAATATGCCTGCTAGCAGTGGCCATGTCCCTAGCACCTTCAAGCGCTTATTGCCGTAAACTGAAGAAGAAAATGCTTTGCCTTTGTGGGTTCCTAAAAACCCAAATCTCAAGCAATTCATGTCCCTTGCTGTTGATAGAAAGGTTGCATTAGAGCTACGAGACAAAGAAATTGTTGCTGCTTATTCTACGCATGAGAAGCTAGAAGGGGAGCTTAAGCTAGCAAATCTTAACCTATCTTCTCAAGTCGGACCTATTGAAGATTTAAGGTTTCAAGTTAAGGACAGGGAGTTGGCAATTTTTGTTGCAAACTCTACGCTATAGTTGAAGGAAGATAAAATAGAAAAAATGAAATGTGAGTTAATGAGGAAGAGTGAGGAAGCTGAGAAAATCGATGTTGAACTCAAATGCAAGGCTCAACTCTTGGAAGAAGCTAATGAAGTTGTGAAGAAACAAGAACTAGAGCTTTAAGGATTTAGAAATGCTATCTGAGATAAAGAAGAAGAACTGGAAGCTTAATTGACACTTAGGAAACTTGAAGAGGAGAAATTAAAAGTTACGGAGGCTAACTTGAAGAAGAAGAACTGTTGTTTGTTATTTATGACTCTTAATGTAAAGGGTATTTTTTACTTTTCCTATCATTTTTCTTAATTTGACCTTAATTTTTTGATTGACTGTTAAAAAAAACCTTATAGAATGATTAACAAGTTTAACGGATTAAAATATAAGGACTAATAAATATCTTTTTAGAATGTCAGGGATGAAGTAGTGTAATAGGCCAAAATACATAGGGCAAATAGCCATTTACCCAAAAGAAAAACTAATCAGTGTTGAATTCTCTAGTCATTAACAAACCCATTTCATCTGTCTTTAATTCTCAAAATAACAAAGCAATATCATGAATTTAAAAAAGAGTATAAACAAATGAAATATCTGAAATATACATTTTAAACACAAAAAACCATATTATTGCAATCAACCCAGAAATGGTAAACCAATGAGATTTGAGATGTGTAATTAGTGGTGGGGCGGCCATGATTAATTTGGAGACTCACTTCCATCCAATGTTGGGAACTACTTTAGGTCTTTTATAAAAGGGCTGTCATATTGCTCATTTAAACTCTACCATTGAATTCTCTTGAACCACAGCCACAACCTCGATCTTGACTAATTCTATTAATAATTGCATTCTTGAAAGTTTGAATTAAATATTTTTGAAAGAGTGTTCCTCAGAAGCTACTCATCTTATTGACTGTAGTAAGTTCAAATATGGTAGATGTTTTAGTGGCGACGGTGGAGGAGGGGTTGGCAGAACCTCTTCTTCTTCTTCAGGTGTTCTTACTTTCTTTTCTCTTTATAATCCTAATTCACAATTTCACTTGCAAGGATAATTTTGCCAACTCAAATAATGATATATGTGGCTGATGCTATGGAAGTTGATTAAGAAAAAAGTTTAGCCCATTTTATCCACCTTAGCGCACATACATCACCAAATCAGTTTAGAAGCACTAATTTAAAAGCCATTTTTAAAGTTTAGAAACTTGATTCAAACAAAGTTAGACACTCAAATAGAAAACATTTAAAAGTTAGAGGATGATGTTTGCAATTATTCCATCATTAATATTACTATTTTCTTACCCTTTTTTATGTCAATTTTAAACTAATGATAACATTATTAGTCAATTGAAATTGGAAACATACGTTCTTTTAATCCCTTAGGCCATCTCCAACCCAAAACTTCAAAATGTCACTAATTTTACTCCAAAATGCATCTGCTATAGTAAATTTCCTCCAACCCATTACTTTATTTTCAACTCCAAAAAGAATATTCTCCACATATTCCTATCCAAGACTAATATTATATTATTTATATATTTTACATATTACACCCATAATTTATTCAATACTTACAATATACACTCATATATTTATTTATAATAAAATTTATTATTTGAATATATTTTTAAAAATAAATAATATATTTTAATAATAAATACATTCACATATTTTTAAAATTAAATAATATAATATATCAAGAGAACTAAAAGACATTAAAATAAATTCACTAAAAAAACATAAAATTACATCTTAAAATTAAAGTAGTTTATTGCAAGCACTAATTAAATTGAAAAACTAATCATTTGAATTTTAATATTTTTTCCACAAATGTTCAATTAAGGCATTACGAAGTGCAATATGAGCATCTTTATCCTTAATTCATTTGTGACAAGTAAGAAATTATTCAAACCGGCTGTTATCATCGACCGTCATTTCAACATCTACAATTGGAGCTTTTATTGCATTAACAATTGGTGCATTTAAGCCATGTTCATCCTCAATAATCATATTGTGGAGAATAATGCACGTTGTCATCATGTCATGCAAGGTTTCTTTTCTCCAGAAACGTGTTGGTCCTGCTCGGCAGCTTTTCTGCATGATTCTTATTTCATTGCAAAAAAAAAAAATTCTTTGGACCTCGAGGTTCATGAATTGTTTGAACAATATTGCTCCTTTTTGGGCATACACTATCAGCTAAATAGTAACCCATATCATATTCTTCTCCTTCTATCACATAATATGTTAGGGGCGCAATACCTTATGCAAGATTAGAAATAAGATGAGATGATTCTAAAATATTGATATCATTATTAGTTCCTAACATGCCAAAATAAGCATGCTACATCCAAAGATTATAGTCGGCAACAGCTTGCAAAATTATTGTTGGTGATCCACTACGACCTGCATACTATCCAACCCATTTGTTGTAAAATTTTTCCACTTCTAATGCATACAATCCAAACTGCTCAACATTCCAGGAAAATCACGTTATTCACCAATATGGAGTAGCCTAGCAATATAAGTACTGTTAGGTCATCTTAAATATTGCTGTGAAAAAATTTCCACAGTAGTACGACAAAACATCTTCATGCTTTCAATCATCGTAGACTCACCAATTTTTACATATTCATCAGTTTCATCAACAGTAGGCCATATGCCAACAATCAAAATGTCGTTGTTATTTTTTGTGGAGGCAATAACCCAAGTCTCCTAACAACATTAGTTTGTAGTTCGAAATGTGGGTTATGACTTTTGACTGCATTAACTATATGAAGAAATAAACTTCATGACATTCGAAATCATCGACAGAAAGATCCTCATCGTATCTTGGATTATCAAAAAAATAATCATTGAATAAATTTTGGTGTAAAGCTTCACGACCTCGCCGAACTACTATATGACCAGGAATCAATCCACCATATTGAGACATTCAATTGCATTATTGATTTTAATAATATTCGATCATCATATTATTAGTTGAGTGAAGTTGCAATGTTGCTTGATATTCTTCGTTTGATGACCAAAGTGGATTATCATCATCAGAAGATGAACTTGATGAGATATAGACTGATGGACCAACAATATCAAAATTCATTTTGGGAAAGGTTTTTAAGTATACAAGAATAGTTTTGGCAAAGAATTTTTCAGAGAGCTTTGGATAAGATTTTCATATAGTATTTGAGTTTTTACGTTCATAATGCATTACTTTATAAACTAAATTTTAGTAGGTTACCAAATGTTAACAATTTTATTATCAATAGTTTAGATAATATTACATACCATCCAAAGGTTGAAATTAAAAGCAGAAACATTAATAAATTATTTTCCTGCCTTTGTATTTTTCTAAAAATATCATTATTGACTTTCTTTTTATCCAACGGTTGAGCTGATCTTGCATACCATCCAAGGGCTAAAATTAAATTCAGAAGATAATTATTGTCCTGCCTTTGTATTTTTTCAAAAAGATGATAAGATGTGGTAAGCTTTTAATCCAACGGATTAGATGATCTACATACCATCTAAGGGCTAAAATTAAAAGTAGACAAATAATGCATGTCCTGAGCTTTGAATTTTTTCAAAAAGATAACAAGATATTGTGAGCTTTTTAATCTAACAGTTGAGCTAATCTTGTGTACCATCCGACGGTTGAAAATAAATGCAGAAGAGATTCCCTTTCTATAAATAAGTTCCATATCCATAAGATTTTTTCACAACATATTGCAACATCTTCTGAAATTTTCAAACTCACTTTAATTATCAAACACTTCAACAATTTGAAAATTTCAGTTCGATCATCTGGATACACTCATGCAGAAGACGTGCTTTTATGTGAAGTTTATATGGAAATTTCACAAGACCCAATTGTTGGTGTTTATCAATCTTCGGATCGATTTTGGTCAAGGGTAGAAAAAAAATATAATGCAGACGAACAAGCAAATTGCGAGGAGCGTACCAACTGCTCATTACAATGTCGATACCAAACAATTGAGAAAGTTGTAAGAAAATTAACTGGGTGCATTAGACAAATAAAAAATGTGCATCCTAGTAGCGCTTCAAATGCAGACATTGTAAGTATTTCATTGTAATAATTATTTTTTAATATTATTAATATTATCTGTAATGTCTTCTTCATATGTATTATATTAATTCTAACAAGATTTTAATTAATTATTTTCAGTCAATTCAAGCAAAAACAATAATGCAGCAAGATGTACATTTCATAGGAGATTTCAAATTTGATCACGTGTGGCACATAATAAAAGATTTTGAAAATTTTAAAGATAACAGCCGCATTTTGAGGCAGGTTAATAAGATTGTGAATGAATAATCAGGATCTGAGACTCATACTCTTAATTCTACAGTTCTAGCATCTCTTGAGCTTTCAGAATTTTCAATCGATTTGGATGCGTCTGACGTAGGTGGTTCTTCAACTAGACGTCCCATTGGTGTAAAAAAAGCCAAATTAAAGAGAAGAAATGAAGAACAATTAAAGGAATAAAAATGGAAGAAAAACTGGATCTTCTTCTGGAAGAAAATCAACAAATTGTTGATATGTTGAAAAAGGCTAACACCATGAGGGATAAAAAGGTGACCGTCTAGGAATTCAAAAAAGAAAATAAGATTTTGTTTACATATTTGAATTCTATTGAAGATCCTGAATTTTGTGCATTTATGGTACCTAAAAAAAGGAGGATTATGCATAAAAGAGCTCAACAACACCAACCACCACCTCCTACATCTGATGCTTTTGGTGAATATTTAAATGATGTTGGTCAATCTGGCTCTAATTTACCATATTATTAAATTATACGTAATTTAATGTATGTTTTCTGGCATTATTAATTTTAATGTTTTTGTTGACCTTTTTTTTAAATTGATTGTTAAATTACTACAAATCTATGGTTGTTAAGTTTTTTCTATCCAAATTTTAATAATAGTTAAGTAAAAAATTATTTACATAAAAATTTTATATTATTTAAGTAAAAAATTAATATTATTTTAAGTGAAAATATTAATATTATTTAAGAAAAAATAATTAAATCAAAATTATATGCATTTGATAATAATATTATAAATATAATATAAATTTGGACTAAATTGAACAAAGTTATTTGACCTATATTGAAATAAATGATAAGAAATGATTATTATTGAAATAAATAAAAAAGGTACAAATGCATAAAGTAAAAGTTGGCTGCATTGGAGACAAAAGGGGCCAGCAATTTGAAGTTTTGAAGCAGCGTTGGAGACAGTAATCCTTGATGCTTTTATGCGTATATATTTTGCATATCAAAAGCGTTGCTGTCATTAATTTTAATTGTATTCTTTTAATTATTTTTATTATTGTTAAGATGGTATTTTTAGACACTAAATTTAATTTATAGTATGATATTGCAAACAGGATATGTAATAAAAATAATTAACTAAAATATAATATTTTTTCTATAATATGCTTGCTTTTAAACTTACTTTAATTATTGCTAAACATATAAAATTTTAAATTAAATAATATTAACAACAAATTAATGTCATTAACACTGCTGAGGGTTTAATAATTTGTGCTTCAGCAGCAAATCTATTAGTCTTGGTTATCACTCACTTAAATTAGCATCTTAATTTCTTCCTACTCTTTTAAGTGGGGGAAATGAACCGAGCAGGAGTTTTCCTTTTATTTTATGAGCAAGAACTAACGTGTTTTTAGGTTGTGTTGGTGTAGAGCAAACACCTAAAGGTTTTTGAGTTTTAAATAGATAGCATATATCAAGCAATTAATCTTTACTAGTGCAGAATAAATCAGGAACTAATTGCTATCATTTGTCACTTCATTTGATTTAGGTAGGAGTGTTGTGCTAAGCATCTGTTAATACCTGGTCTCCACCAAACACATGATTACGGAGTATTGAGCTGTTAGATGCCTGCCGTTACATTTCAAAATCTGCTGAATGTCAAACTAAATTACACAACAGCATACAGTACAACTAATGAGCCAGCAATAATTGCATATCAAGGTTTTGCTAGGTTCCCAAATTCTTCAATTGTTTTTGTTGCCAGTGTAAGGACATCAGTGAAAGCAGAAAATGATGCTCGAAGAAATCTTGCCTCCACTGCCTCAAAGTGCCTGTCAATAACAAGGCATGACAATTATATGGTTATCAAAATGCAACGTCACAGTATATTATACAACAAGGGAAAGGCACTAAAGTTTATAGAAACTTGAAGATTCCCTTAAAACAATAGATGTCTAGAGGCAGACAATGAAAAATAACTGATTTAATGAATGGGTGCTATGCATGCACCCCCGCAATTTATGATCATTTGTTCGAGAGGACAATTTTTTCCATTTGCTCCAGGTTTAAATTTTCTTTCAATCACAACCACAAAAAGTTAGTTGCTTTCTAAATTTGATCTCCAAGCCATCAATTGAGCAACTGGTCATTTTATCAGTAGTTGCTAACAAAAAAGGTAAATGCCGATGAATACCATGTGTGTCCAAGCATGCAAAAAGATAGAAAAAGTAACTTCTTCATTCGCCATTGCAATTTTTCCTAATATTCACCCTCTACAGGAAAAATGTTCACTCGTTACCAATCCTGTTGCAACGAATGACCGACAATTATATTGGGAATTGTCACATAGATCTACTGCCTAATGACCCAGAAAGTCTATCTAACCAAATATTCAACTTGATGCATTAGATTATTCAAACAGGGCCCTCCCATAAACATTAACTTTACAACTTGCTGTGTCAACTTTAAAATGGACATTCTTAGTGCCAGCCCAAAACTAAGTTCTGTACAAATTGTAACAACTAAAGCCAACTTACAACTCATTTTCAACTTCAACCTCTTCAATCAAAGAGTCCATAACTTTACCAAGCATAATTTCAAATTTCAATTGGTTTGTAGTTGTAAACCATGAGATCAATGATTCTAAATAAGAATTCATTTTCAGAGATTATCTGAGCTACATTTGCATAAACATGTTACAGATAGAATCAAAGTCATTATAGTTATCGCATAAAATAATGGTCAGTTTATTTGATTATTTATAGAGACTTAAATAAGTATGGTTCTCTACCAGCTTTACATAGCAACTTTAGAAGAAGATTTAAGTTGGTCAGTTCAGGAAGAGTTACAAAAGGAAGACTAAACTAATTACTTTTGGTTCAATGTTCCTTTAGCCCAAATCCTTTCATGACTGCACCAAATGGAAGCAAAGAAGAATTGCCAAGTCTCCCGAACAGTAGTTGAGATCAAGGTAATTTAAAGAGGTGGCTTTTTTTAATTCCTCTACTTCTTCTCCTCTTTAACTATTTACAATTTGGCTATTCTTTTTTTTTTTTTTTGAAACAACATATGAGTAAAGTTCCAATGATTACATTTAGGAAGTTTTATAAGATATTTAAGAAAGAAAATATAAAAAAACCTATTAGTCGTCCCAAGAGAAACTCACACTAACAACTTTCCACCAGAGATTGACATTTGCCTTTTCACTTTATCTGGCTGCAGCTGCATTATGAAAAGCACAGGCTAAGAATCTAACAAAAACAAAAACAAATGGAGAAAGAGATGCTTAATAAATACCTCCTTATCAACAGCTAAAGCTATATGGACAATGGAAGCATTCTCCTCAGACCCAAAATCCACTTCCAAGTCACTGCATTGACATAAATGTTTTATAAGGGAATTCAGGAAGGCAAATGAACTATATCCTATCATTGCATCATTTTCATCGATTCAATGTCAAATGAAAGATAATAAGAACAAATATTCCCTGACATACATACAACGCTTTACCATCATTTAAAAAGTAAATTTAATAAAATCATACTACATAAAAACAGTCTGAAATCTTGCTAAATGCATTCTGAATTTCTCAACTTGTGTTAAATTTTTCAAAATCATATAACTTATTTCAAAATTCTCAACATCTTAGCGCTGATACTTCACAAAACTGACCTTACTTGACTAACTATTTTTGAACAACAAATGTCATAAATGTTACCAAAATATAGCCAAGTTTCCTGTATCATAAACTGAGGGCCATTCTACAATAGCTAAGAACACTTATGCTAACACTGAAAACATTTAAATCATTTCCAATCAGGTCTAATGGCTAAACTGGTGAAACAACATTTAACCAATCCAGAAGCT
>CATIWM010188785.1:0-22098 GCA_949671775.1 Mallotus repandus
TCCACTAGTATTAATGTTGTCTCCACCCACTTTCGCTCTTAGAATAATAACAATGGTCATAATCCCCTAAAAATAATTGCCTCCCTTCATGCCCAGGTAGGTCTAGTTTTTAATTATGGGCAACTAATCTTATGGGTCTTGTGTGCTGATACTTGTTGGATTGAGTTAAAAAAAATTCATTCCTTTACCAATTCCTTTTTTTATTCTAATTTTTTTTTAATGCTTATTTTTTATGTTCAAATTCTATCAATCCAGTGTCAATTTTAGTTTCTTTTCATTTTTTCGGTTGAGGATGATGGTGGTGGCTGTAGGGGGTGTAGGCAAAGTACCTTATTTTAATTCAAAAAATAACAATTTTATGAGTTACAATAATTTTATTTGTTAATAAATATAGATGTTCAATTTCACATCTTTACTGAATTTGAAACCGGTTGCTTGCAGGCTTATATTATATGGCTACTTTGTGGATTATAGTAGAAGTTGGCTTGGTTTAAAATGCAATTTTTTTTTTCTCTCTATAATATCTAATTCAAATATCAGAGTCACAAAGGGAATATTGTCAACTATAGTTGTTTGTCAAATGCTAGACAAATGCTAGAATACTTGTAATTAAATAATGGGAAAAAAAAACTCAGTTAAGATTTAGCCATCTTCCTAAATATGACCCCACTCTAGATCTCTCATAATTTTTTCTTTTTTAAACTTATGATAAATAGAAATTTTCTTAGTGTTTAATTTTTTTTACAATTCGTGAGATGAGACAAAACTATATACTGCTTTGCTTTAGCAAGCATGTGATAATCACTCTTTTAATTTTTGGATTAATAGTTCAATTTGCAATCTTTTTAGGCTAAACAGTACAAAAATTTGGAGATAATTGCTCCTTAAGAATAAGTTCGGGGTGAATTGTCACTTTAACCTCTTGTATTCTCATATACAATTCTTTTTATACGTGATAGGTAGTTAAATCCAATGAAAATACCAAATACATCCTTAATTAATTCTATAATTATAAAAGCAATGAATGATATATGAGCCGATGAACGTGACAGTTATAAATAAAAGTTAAGAAGTATTATTACAATAAAAGCATTGAATTAATGTGGAGAATAAAATTCTACTTCCTCTTGTGCATTCCAATTGTTTTTTAAGATAGTGTTACAAAGATTAAAAATTATATTTAATAGACATAATTATAGGTGTAAATAACTATATAATCCTCTTTTAAAAAGCTTAAAAGTTAGTGTGAATCACAATTACTCCAATAGAAAATTTCATCTAAAATCAAGATATGGGTAAAATTAAAAAGAAAATTTTATTTTTTATTGATAATCTAAAAAAGACAATTAAAATAGAACAAATTATATTTTCTTAAAAGACAATTAGAATAAAAAGAAGGGAGTAAATTTTATTCTACTTTTAAGGATAATTTGGCCAAAAATTTTAAGAAAAGTACATTAATGTTCTTAAAATTCAATAAAAAATATTTAAAATAACTTTTTTTAGCTAATTAAATTCTATCAGTTTAGCATTACTTTTAATTAGTTTCTAGTACTTCGAAGGTTTCCTCGCAAAAGCTCTCATTAAAGAATACCCAAAAGCCAGGCACACTTCAATGAGTACTCAAAAAAAAAAAAAATTCCAATATTATTAATCTAAGGAAAGAAAAACATTTTGAAACTGTAAAGAAAATATGTAATTCTGACAGTCCAACTTATTTTTATAAATAGCCCAAAGTTAATAATTGAATTTATGTCTAGTACCAAAAAGAAAAATTTTAATAATTAATTTGCATGTTGGCTTCTACGTGTAAGCATAAATGGCACAACAAAACCATATGCAGCCATCTCTCACCAAAAAATTCCCATTTCAGCCACATATATCATCGACGTTCTCTACATGCACTTCTCCAAATCTCATAAAAAATACCCATTACCTGTCTCATCTTCTTCGTCCACTAGTACCATACAATACTCATCATAAACTCTTCTAGCTAGGAGCTTAATTTGCGATATTAATTTGTTTGTTAACAGTGGGGTGAATATGCCCAGTGCATGTTCTGCCTACAGAAACACCGTCACTATCGACCACACCAACCCAAGAGAGGATGAAGGTCAATACAGCCTTAATTATAAATGTTTATTAAATTATTGATCCTTCAACATAATTTTTTTATTTTGCATTTATTTTTATATGAAATTAAAAAATACAAAACTTATTTGTGTATTATTTTTAGATTTTAAATTAAAATAATAATTTTAAATTGTTTATCAACATAAAATTTTATAAATTTATAGATAAATTTTATATGGAAATTTGATAACTAAAAAATATAAATAAAATTTTATAATTAAACTATAATCTATTACAAAATTTAATTCATATAATTTATACATTGCTATTTGTTTTTATCTTGATATTTAAGTCAAATAAAAACTAATTAATTCAGTACAATTGGATAAAATAATAACAATAATAAAAAATTTAATATCACTATATTTATTATAAATTAAATTTAAAATATTATTTAAACAAAAATAGCACTATCTGCTTTCCTCAAAAATAATAGAATCAACCCAAGAAAGGTAAAGATGTTAAAGAGTCAGCAAATTGGTTGACCGTGAGACAATGGGCGTGGCATTGTGACTTGATTTTTATTCTCCAAGTTTCTATGTAACCCGAGAGTACAGTGCATCTTACACAATATAATAATTTTGTTATTAAACAATTTTTATTTGTATATTCCATCTAACTATTGTATTTAATTAATATTCCTTTTAATTATTATATATAATAAATATATTTAATTATCATTACTATATACGCATTTATTCAATTTAATAGTTAAATGTAATATATTTAAATTAAATAATTTTTTAATACATTCAACAATTAAACGAATGGTGCATGATTTAAATATTTTTCAATTAATCAATATTCATATTTTTCATGTAATACAATTTAATTAGAATAAAAAAAATTTAAATTTTATTTAAATTTTTAATATTTAAAATTTATTAAATTTTAATTAATTAAATTTATAAAAAAACTTAACATTATTATATACATTACAACTCAAACTTAATTAAATTAAACAACAGCTCCCTGGATTGAACTGGTTGTTGGTCAAGTTTTAAATTTTAAATACCCAACAAATATGTAGCGATTAGAAAATGCAAGATATAAATGCAGAATCTTCCAAAAAAAGAAAAACTTATCCGAGGCAGATAGAGTTTGCATGTTGCGACTTGAGACCCTACGTGTAAGCATAAACAGTATCACAAAACCATGTGTAGGCACCTGCAAAATTATCAGAAGGGACTCGCCAATTTCACTCACTCACCTTCCACGTTCTCCGCATGCACTCTTCGGTACCTCTTATAAATACCCATCATCATTCTCACATCTCCTCCATCCACCACCACCACACTATAAGCCCTATAACAATGGCGAAGCTTATAACTACAGTGGCTCTTATCAGTGTTCTCATGGTCACCATGGCCAATACATCTTTTGCCTACAGAACCACCATCACCATCGTTGGTGATGACTCGCCAAGAGAGAGTTCAGAGCAATGCCGCAGAGAAGTTGAGAGGCAGGACCTGAGCTCCTGCACGATGTACCTTAGTCAATCATCAGGTCCTAGGAGATCAACAGAAGGATATGTGTTGGAGATGCTCGGAAGAAAAAACCCAGAGCAGGGGAGGCAGCAGCTCCAACAGTGCTGCGACGACCTGAAACAAGTGAGAGATGAGTGTCAATGTGAGGCAATCAAGTCTACAGTCCGATCACTGCTTGAGCGGGGTCGACCTGAGTTGCAAAAACAAGACTATGAGAGGGTGATGGAGAGGGCACGTAGAATTGGATCATCCTGCGGTTTGCGCGAGGAGTGCCGGGATTGATGTGGGCATCCCTGCATATCAATGTGCTAGCTAGTAAATGAAATAAAGTTCACTACTCGCACAATTCATGATCATGATTGTGTGAGCTGTGTATGTGTTTGTTTGTTTATATAAAAGTAAGCACATCAAAGTGTGTTTCTGTGAGTGTATATGTATCTATGTTTTTCAATCAAATGAAGTATTAATTAATTTCCGCTACTTTTAAGGTTTCCTCGCAAAGAAATGTCAAAAGGTTTAGTTGTTTAATGTCCAATTTCAAGTGGACGATCAGAAAACCGTAATTGAGTTCCATGTAAAATAAAATTAGTAAATCAGATGCTAGCAAAAGTGATTATTAGGCCTATCTAATAAATCAGAGCAACTCAGAAGCTTTCACGTTCATGTCCCCTATAGCTAGTATACGAGCCAAAACCATCACATATCAAAAGAATAAACGGGTGATATGCGCAAAAACCCACAAGAAACTTGATAACTTTCATGGCAATCATCAGAATTAAATAGCATTAATATATAAGAAGCTGCAAGAGTACCAGCAAATAGTCAAGTAATTAATTAACTAACATGCTAGAAAAACACATATCAGAAGACCCAGAAGCTGGTCACACTTCAATTAACACCCTACAAAAAAAAAATTCCAACATTAATCGAAAGAAAAAAAGATCATTTTGAAAACCTGTAAAGAAAATTTCTCGTAATTTTGACAGTCCAACCTATCAATTTGTCCCGTTGTGACCATTCAATAGCTTGACAAATATATATATATTAAATAAGCTAGCACGTCAAAGCTCTGTGGCTTAATTTAATTTGTCGATAAATTGAATTTATCATGATATTTTTATAAAAAAATTTATTAGTGATATTTTTTAAAAAATATGATATTTTGAAGTTTAATTATGATATTTTATGAAAAGATCACGATATCTTGAAATTAAATTATGATATTTTGAAGATGAATGTGATATTTCTAGAAAAAAGATAAAAATACGAAGAATAGTTATTATTATTACGAGAACAAGCCTTAATAATAAGAAGAATATGAAGAATATAAAAGGTGGAGATAAATTAATGGAAAAGAAAAGATATTAAAAAATGGAATAAAATATGGTCTAATAAATATCAGGCTAAGTGAATCCATTTCCTCTTTAATTTAGTTCAGACGTTATCAAGTAGTAGTAGTAGTAGTAATAATAATAATAATATGCTTAAAAATAATAATTATATATAGATATTTTTGAAATTATAAAAATTAATTGAAAATTTGCCAGCATTTTTAAATTAAAAAGTAACTAATCTTAATTTATATGGAAGTTAAAATAAATATAATTGTTTTGAAATAACTTATAATTAAAATAAATGTTTTTTTAAGAAAAAGGGGGATACATGTGATGAGTGAAATTGATAAATCTTTCAATTGGTCATTACTAATGGCTATATTTAATATTGTGGTGGATCATATGTCCATGATATATGCATGCAAAATATGTAGCGGTGTTTCTTGATACTTGGGGAAATAACATGTTTCTTGATAAATTTTTGTCACTTATTTACATTTTTATTTATTGACAAATGTTTACATAGATGTCTAAGTCATGCTTTTGGTGTCAAATATATAAAATAATTCTTTATGAAGTAAAGGTAATATTGTGTGATGGTATGGAATTTAAAGAAATAATAATAATAATAATAATAATGGAAAAAGAAATAAAAGAGATAAATGGATGGAAAGTGTGTAAGTGCTCGGAAGAATAAATGTGTAGAAACAATTGAAAAGATAAAAATATGATAATATATGTTGGAGACTATTAAGAATATGGAAATGTGTGTAAAAGAATAATAGGATATGAGAATGTGTGTAGGAAAGTAATAGATTGTATAACTTGGTAACTTAAAAATAATAGTAGTAGTAATAATAGTAGTAGCAGCACGTGATAGTAGTAGTAATAGTAATAATAAAGAAATAAAAAAAAATAAGGGACATGGGAATGTGGAAAAAAGGTTGTAAAAGTTGACTAATATTTTTGAATTGATAAAATATGATCTGCAAAAAAAAGAGCTAACTTTTTTTAAAAAATTGATAAACACCTAATGATATTTCAAATCAAAATAAAAAGTGTTTTTTTAATCATTTAAAATATTATACACGAAACAAGATGTGCATTAACGGTTTTTTTCCTAAATTGGTAAAAGCTGATTGATGTTTCAAAATTAAAAAAAAAAAGTATGTAAAAAACATTTTCTAATAATTTTTTATGCTCTATAAATAGAATTCAAAGAGCTCCATCGTTTTCAGTTTCTTTTTTTTTTTTTTTGAAAATATTTGTTTCAGTTTCTTTGTAAAAAAGTGTAGTATATTAAGTGATTTAAGAGATGATTATCAGAAAAGAAACAATTTAAGGTATGTATCTTTTTAAAACACTATAAATGTAATCTTACATAATAGTGAGTATAATATTATACTGTACTATTTTATGTATTGCTTACATTAGTTAGAATAAACTTAAATTTAATTAAATGTTATGTATAAAAAAGTTAATTAATATCCATGAAAAGTAATTTAGTAAAATGAAAAATTAAAAATAATAGTTAAGATGCACATAATTTTATTTATATTATAGGCTAAAATACAGAAAAATAAAAATATAGTAGTTAATGTATTATTAGTTATATTTTGTTTTATATATAATTTATATTACTAAAAAAATAAGATTTTATTAAATATAATATATGTATTTATTTATTTGAAAAAATAATTCAATGTATATAAATAAATTTACTTAAGTGACAAATTTAAAATGCTAGTTAATATGCGCATAATTGTTTTACATAGGAAAATATAGCATGAAGTAAATGTGGAGCATGTGCTATAAATATTTACAATAGGAAAACATATCACTAATGCATTTCAATAATTTTTTATTTTTCAAAATAATTAAAAGAATGAATATGGATTAATTGTAATTATTTATTAGTATATAATATTAGAATTTAATTTTTCTAGATATTTTTTATTTTGTTTGGATTTTAAAATTAATATTCATTTCTGTAAATTTACAAATTATTTAAATAAATTGTTTAGTAAGATGAAAATGAAAATTTAATTTTAAAATATAAAATAATATTATTATATTTGTATTTAAAGATAAATTAATGTATATATAATTATCAATGAGTTCACGTGTCATTTTACATTCAAATTGATAATTGAGAAACATGAAGTGTCATTCATTATTCGGTGTATTTGCTAAGTGTCATTCCGCTTTGATGGTGATAAGAAAGTAATAACATGAGTTGTTATTTGCTCATTAATTTATCAAATGTAGTCTGTATTAAGTACGCATGCCATGTTATATGTACCTTGATAATTGAAAAATATGAGGTGTCATTATTTGCTGAACATATTTATTAGATGTCATTTTATTTTAATGTTAATAAGGAAGAAACATTGTGAACTATATTAATTACCCATGGATTTAATCAAAAGAAAATAAAGATTTGGTTACATAGGATGATTGATATGTATCAAACTTTAAATTGTATATAAAGGCGTTGCCAGTTAGAGTTGGATGTATGTTTCATATAAAAAAAAAAGTATTGTTTTCCTACCTCTTTTACTCTTCTTAAATTGTGAGTTTTAATGATATATATAATGCTTACACTTCAAGTTTTTGAAGAAAATTTAATGTACGTGGTTTTATTTATTTAATTTTTATTTTCTTTTAACATTGTTATTATATAAAATTTTAATGATATCTTATTTTATAATAGGTGAAAGAATTAATTAAATTTGCGTGATATTTATTATATTATAATATTGCGTAATTAAAAATATTTTTGTATGTTGTATAGATATGACATCCATAGTGTTGTCTTACAAATCAATATTATAATATATAGTTCAAAATTTGGGACTACCTATGACTGTTGTTGTATTTCATGAGTAAATAAATTAAGTTTACAATAGTTATATAATACATATGAAGTGGTAGAGTTCTGTACAAACTCTATAGCACACTATAATAACTATAACCATACAAGAAGATAAGAAGGCATTCAAATAATATTTAGTAACACCCCATCACACAGAGGAAGAGTGGCGCACAATTGCTAGAAACGGGTGAGGGATAAGGGCTTGGTAAATAAGTCTACAAGCTATTGATGTGTTGGAAGAAACCAAACCTCAATTGAACCATTGGCAACTTGTTCTCTGACAAAGTGGAAATCTAACTTAATGTGCTTAATATGGGCATGAAAGATGGGATTGGGGGTGAGGTAAATGGCACCAATATTTTCGCAATGAAGGACTGTTTTGGAACATGGAAAATTGAGCTCACCTAGAAGTGACTGAAGCCAAATAAGTTCAGCTGTAGCATGAGCAATGGCATTATACTCACTTTCAGTTGAAGACCTAGCAATAGTTGGTTGCTTCTTTGCCATCCAAGAGATTAAAGATGTACCCAAAAAAATACCATACCCACTAGTAGACCGTCTATCATCAACATCACCATCCCAATCACTATTAGTATAGCAAGAAAGATCAAATGTAGAACTGTGAGAGAAGACTAAACCTCTAGCTTTCGTACCTTGGAGATATCGTAATAGGCATTTTAGTGTTGTCTAATGTTCTTGGCTAGGAGAGTTCATAAATTGACATAGCTTGTTAACACTGTAAGCTATATTCGGTCTAGTAATGGTGATGTATTATAAAGCTCCTATAAAATGTCAGTATTCTTCAGCCTGTGGTATTGGTGAGCCATGATTTTTGGTAAGTAGTGGCTTGGTAGCAAGTGGAGTGAGGCACAATTTTGAGTTATGCATGTCGGTGTGGACCAGAAGATCACATATATAATTATGTTGCGAAATCAAAATTCCAGTAGGTTGGCGATGAACTTCAAGACCCAAAAAATAAGATCACCAAGATCACGAATTGGGAATTCTATCTTGAGTTTGTCAATCATAGCAGAGACAAGAGTAAGATTAGTGCCAATGATAATTAAATCATCCATATATACTAAAAGAAAAAGAATATCGGTCCCCTTGCAATAAATAAATAAAGAATGATCACTTTTGGAGGCCACAAAATTCAAAGTTAACAAATAAGAGCTTAAGCGATGGAACCATGCCCATGGGGCTTATTTCAGACTATATAGAGTCAATGCCCATGGAAACATAGTCAGGATGAGAAAAGTCAATGAAACCTGGAGGTTGAGCCATATAAATTGTTTCTGAGAGATGACCATGCAGAAAGGCATTAGATACATCCAGTTGACAAATGGGACAATTTTTCATAGTGGCAATGGCCAAAATTGTTATGATAGTAATGGCTTTAATAACTGGACTAAAAGTGTCCTTGTAGTCTAATCCGAACTGTTGGGTGAAGCCTTGAGCCAGTAGTCGGGCCTTGTAGCGTTCAATGCTACCTTTTGACATTCACTTGATGCGATAAATCCACTTGTAACCTACAATATTAGCATTAGAAGGTCTTGGAACCAATGTCCAAGTAGAGTTAGCCAAGAGAGCATTGATTTCTTCAGACATTGCATTATTCCACACTTGATGTTTAGAGGCTTGAATAAAGGTTTGTGGTTTGGTTTGGAGGTAATTGGGTTTTGTTGATTCAGTAATGGCTAAATGGGCATGTCATTTAGCAAGAGTGGAAGGTAAAGGGTCATAGTGTGTATGCAGTGTTGATTGGTAGTAGAATGAGGGTAAGCACTTAAGTCAACAACAAGATTTATTTCAGATGAAGAGGTAGGATTAGACTGTAAAACTGAATCCTTGGTGGTTGTTAAAGGGCGATTGAGATTGGTATTTAATGAAGTAGAATCTGTGGGTGATAAAGTAAAGTTGGTATTCGGTGAAGTAGAATCTATAGGTGATAAGGTAGGGTTGGTTGAAGGGGATAAAGATGAGGAGTGATGGAGTTGAGAAGTAAAAGGTGAAGTTGGAGTAGAAGTGAGGGAAGAAGAGACCGAATTATTTAAAATTAAAGAATGAGAAGCAAATGACATACCTATTGAAGGACTAAGAGATGACGTTGATACGGTTATCCACAGTGGTATGGGAGGTGATTGAGTAGAGGTAGGACTTGTGTGTAATTGTTTAAATGGGAATAAACGTTCATCAAAAGAGATATGACGGCAAATGTAAATTCAATCTTTGGCAATATCTAGACATACGTGCCCATGGTGAGTAGGAGAATGGCCTAAATAAACACATTGATTTGTTCTAAATGAAAATTTATATTTGTTGTCTGGTCGTAGCCATGGATAAACCGCACAACCAAATATTCTTAAATCTTTATATTTTGGCAGCTTTTTATACAATAATTCAAAAGGACAAGGACATGAATTTTTTATAACTTTTCTTGGCATGTAATTAATTAATTATACACTAGTTTGGAAAGCATATGGCTAAAAGCGAAATGGTATATTAGCATGAGCCAAGAGTGTAAGACCATTATCAACTATATGGCATATTTTATGTTCTGCAATGCCATTTTGTTCATGAGTGTAAGGGCATGCAAGACGATGAATAATGCTAGTTTGTTTAAAATATGAATTTAATTTTTGATACTCACCACCCCAATCAGAATGAAATGCCTTGATTTTGGAATTAAATTAACAAAGAATAAGAGATTCAAATTCTTTGAACATGTTTAAAACCTGACTTTTATTTTTAAGAAAACAAATTTATGTAAAGCGAAGGTAATCATCAACAAATAAAAAAAAATATTGAAAGCCTAAATTAGATAAAACAAGGGCAGGACCCCAAACATCCGAGTAAATAATTTCAAAAGGTGATTGACTCGTATGTGCTACTGTTGCTAATGGCATACGAGCCACTTTACCAAGTTTACATGAATGACAAATAGACATAGATGAAGGAGTAGAACATGATAATTTATTTTTAGTAATTATTGAAGAGACATTTGAAGCATATGGATGCCCCAATCTAGCATGTCAGTCTGCAAAAGATGTAGAGGTTGCCTTAAAAGTTTGTTTAGATGGTAGAGGAAGACAGTATAAGCCATCATCACTCGGTCCTTGTAATAGGATTGCCTTGCTTTTTTTATCCTTAATAAAAAAAAATAATTTGGCAAAAATTCAAAAAAAAAACATGAGTTATCATAAGTAAATTTTTGAACTGATAAAAGAGATTTGGTAAGGGTAGGGACATGTAAAATATTTTTAAGGTGTAAATTGGAAGAAATAAGTGATGGGTATAATGCATTACCTGAAGCCAAAATGTTCAATCCTTAGTCATTACCTACTTTGATTTGGTTCATACACGCATAAGGCATAATATTGTTAATGGCATGTGCATTCAGTGGCATATGCATTCAGTGTCATATGGTGACTTGCTCCTGTATCAAGGGTCCAAGCAATTGATGGCGGAATGGGAGAAGCTTGCGGGAAAGATAGTGAATAAACAGGTGGAGCGCGAGGTTGAACGCCAAATGAGTCATGCCAGGCCATGTTTGCTTGTGAAAATGGAATTGAACGAGTGCTTGTGGTTGTAGCGGCGCCTACAGCAGTCTGCGGTGTGATTGTTTAAACCACATATTTGACATGTTGTTAATGGTCGACGAGAACCCGATGGAGCAGAGAACTAAGATGGTCTGATAGAAGATGAATACTGGCGAGCAGATGAAGGACGATAGGCAATATTAGCTTGCAGGAGTTCATTGAAACTCTGTAGTAAAATATCATGAGCGAAGAGATGGCTATGGAGTTCTTAAAAACTGAATGGTCCAAGCCGCATAGTGAGAGTTGAAATCAAAGGATGGTATTCTGCACTAATATTACGATATATAATCGCATTAAACTCAGCTTGAGAAATAGCTCTACCCGCTGTTGTAAGTTCATCGGCTAGGCTTTTGGCTTTGTGAAGATAAGAGGAAATCGATTGGTCATTTTTCTTGAGTTATTGGAGTTGAATGTGCAATAGAAGTTGGCAATTTTGAGAAATTGACCCAAAAGCATTCACAAGAGCTTGCCACACATCCCGTGAAGAAGTAAGACCAATAACGTATGGAAACACCTCTTCAGTAAGGGAAGAGAGCAACCATGATAGAAGGAGTTGGTCCTTTTGAAACCAGGTGTTAAATGCTAGTTTAGGGACTTGTTGAGTGGGATCGAAAGTTGATGGAATGGTGACGGGTGGAGCTGGTGAAGAACCATCGATAAAAAGAGTCACTGAGTGATAATTTAGTAAGGGTAAAAATTGGGTTTTCCATGCCAAAAAATTCTTTGGTGTAAGCTTAATAGCAAAGCTATGTTTTGTAGTAGTATTAGTAGCAGTAGGAGCGGCTAGTGTAGGTACTATAAGTTGATTTTCAAAAGTAGCCATAGAGAAGAAACGAAAAAAAATATCAAGCTAGGGCTCTGATACCATATGAACGTTGTTGTATTTCATGTGTAAATAAAATAAGTTTACAATAGTTATATAATACATATGAAGTGGTAAAGTTATATACAAACTCTATAACGCACTATAACAACTATAACCATACAAGAAGATAAGAAGGAATTCAAATAATATTTACTAACACTACCAACACCTATGTATGATAATGAAACAGATGGTGAATATATAGTTCTGAGAATTAAATTAGATTTGACAAATCTACAAGAGTTAAATTATATTACATATATGGTATCTTCAATTACAAATGGTATAGTAGAATCGAATGAATTGTTGGCACGACGAACTATATGGATGCTACAACATATGTTAGATCTTGAGATTATAGATGTTAATTATTATAATTTAATTCAGAATCAAGTTCTTTGTACTTAATTAGATGAAAAAACTAAAAAGTTAGAATATGATTTGTATGAAATTTATTTAGAATATGAAGATCTGCAAAAGTATACAAAAATGTTATATGATACAGAAAAACGTTGCAACATCTTCATGAAGTTATATGAAATTAGTTAAAATATTTAAAATAACAGTTAGTAGTTATGAAAATGTGTATGTAAATTAGTATATATAGGTATTAAGCATGTTCATATTATTATGTAAATAAGTTAAAAAAATAAAACGAAATTGTATAATTATTGTGAACAAAGTTTTTTTAGTAATAGAAACTTATTTATTCTACATGTTTTATAATTAAATTATTAGTCAATTTTATTAATATCTCGAGTAATGTGTTGTCAACAGGTCTATAAAAAAATTCTATGAGTTTTGAATAGATCTTGTTACAGAGGTATGTATATGTTAATATTGAAATTTATATATTAAGAATGCATTGTTTTTTATTTAAATTAAAAATTATTCATGAATATATTAATTTTTAAAAAAATATAAATACATTAATTTTTTATACTTACAAAAATTACATATTTATTGTAAATGTCAATTCTCTTACTCGATTTACAAGGTGTTTTGAAGTTTATATTGCGAAAGTTATTATTGTGTGAACCGATTTATGAAGTTCTTTCATGTGAGAATAATCTATTTATTGCACATATAATTTTGCATACTATATATCCAGAAATTTATCTATTTGAAGAGGTGATAGTTACTGGTGAATCAGTGAGATTGATAGAATATGCTGCTACTTTACGTGCAATAGAAAAATTATAAAAAATGTATAATATTGAAATCATTGATATCAACTTTGATCTATGAACTGCAGTAGCGTAAAAATGAAAAAATAATATTAAAAAATGAAATAGAATAGTTAATACATGAAATGGAAGCATTACAGAAAATGAATACAACTTTGAAGAAAAGAGTAGAATAAATTATGGTTGAACTTCATGATTTGCAAATAAAGTATGAGCAGCATCTAAAATTTAAGAATAAAAATAAAAGCACTGCACCGATATATTTATGTAGTAAATATAGTAATATATGTTTAGCATCCTTATTTTGTTTTTCAATAATTATTTGTAATGTTGAATTAAAATAAGTTGTTGTTGTAATATATTATTTATTATAGTAAATCTTTTAATTATGACAAATAATGATTAATTTATTTTTAAAAAAATAATATTTTATAAATAAATTAAAGTATATATAATATTTTTAAAATTTTCTAAGTGTATAAAAATTTATCTTCTTAGAATTTTATTCAGCTTAAAATTAAAATATCGCAACATCATGCGGTTATCGTGCTGGCTTTTATAAAATTCAGCTACATACATTAGTTCAAAGGAAGAGGATATATGTCGTCGGTAGTGAAGTAGAATACTCACAATAATAACCATCATACTCCTCTTAATTTTTAAAATTTTACTTCTTAAAAATTTAATTTTTTATTTTTTTAATTTAAAATTTAAGGTGTACATGGATGAGCATGTGGTGTAAGAATTTAAATACAAATAATATATAAATAATTTTTTTAAATTTAATAATATAATTATAAAATATGCCTAAAGTAACGAGAAACTAACGATGCCACTGATCACTTGGCGAGTCCCACACTATAACACTTTCCTAGCCCAAAGCTAATAATTGAATGTCTAAAAAAAAACGAAAAATTTAATAATTAATTTGCATGTTGGCTTCTACGTGTAAACATAAGTCATGCCACAAAACCATATTCAGCCATCTCTCACAAAAAATTGCCATTTCAGCCGCATGTATATTCCACGTTCTCTACATGCACTTCCTAAAATCTCATACAAATACCCATTGCCAATCTCATCTTCTTCATAGTGCCACCCTATAATTATTATAAACTCTTATAGCTAAGAGCTTAATTTGTGATATTAATTATTTTGTTAACTATGGCCAAAGTACTACCTATAGCAGCTCTTCTTAGTGTTCTGTTGGTGAGCATCGGCAGAGCATGTTCTGCCTACAGAACCACCGTCACCACTACCATTGAGATCGACCAAACCAACCCAAGAGAGGAGGAAGGTCAATGCACCCAGGAATATGAGGGCAAGGCTTTGAGCTCCTGCATGATGTACCTAAGTAGTCTAAGGAGATCACCAGATGGTGGTGATCAGGAGCTGTTGGTGATGCCGCCCAGAGGAAGAAACCAGCAGAAGCAGGAGAGCCAGCAACTGGAGGAGTGCTGCAATGAAGTAACGCATATGAGAGAAAAGTGCCAGTGTGAGGCAATCTGGTACGCAGTCCAGAAGACTGTTGAGCATCCAGAAGAAGAGTTTTACGAAGTGATTAGAAGGGGAGGTAAAATTTCATCGTCCTGCGGTCTGAGAGAGGAGTGCATATAAACCCGAGCATTTTTGGCAGGGCAGCTAGCATATCGATTGATTTGCTAGTGGAAAATAAATCACGGCTCGACCAAGTCATGGTCATGTTATGTGAGCAACGGGTGCGTTACTTTGTTTATACAAAAGTAAACACATCGCAGTGTGTTTCTATGAGTATGTTGTCTTCTGGAGTTTCTGTTTATGAAATAATTAATTCAAGAACTTTTAGGACAGAAATGTCAGTAAAAAGAAGTAAAGCTAAGCATTTTTTTTTCTTTTTGAAATTTCCCCGATAAAGTTTTTTGTCCATATTTGTTGTTTCTCAGCTTAAATGCTGGGAGAATTGAACAAACGTAATAATTAACAAGAATCTTGAGCTCATAAGAAGCTCCAAGAACTTCCAGATTCACAACCTGCTTGCTTGTAAGACTACAAGCAAAGGACCCAAGTACAAGCATCACTACACATGATCTCAAGGATGAGATATAGAAGCAGTAATAATATTATGACAATACCCTTTTATCTTCAAGTTATCAGCCCTCTGTTTTCTGAACTCTTCACCTCTCCAAGGATTTGCTTTCCACAAATGGAGAAGCAAGAACCAAATACAATTGGGCTGTTTCTGGATTTATCGTAGTAGCAATATTGACAAAAAAATCAGCACATTTGTTAGGTTGAGGACATTTTAAGAATTTAGGCATCTGAAACCAAATGTAATAAGGTGGATCATCATAACTTATCAATGTTAAATTCAGCAAGCAAGGCTGCAGCCATCTCTTCTAGCCTATGTTGGAGATCTGGCGGAGTACTTGATTCCCTACTCTTGTACGTTGGCCTTTTACATTGTCTATTATATCCAAGCTTTCCACTTCAAGGGTGATGGTTTTGCTAGTGAGAGTTCTTATCATATGTTAGATTCAAAGTAGACCAACATAAGTGTTTCCATTTCCATTATCTATCACAATGAAAAAAAAGAGAAAAGATCTTGAAGTGGGATTAGGGTACTCTTATGTTATAGGCTAGTCATATTTGCAGTCTATAAGCAGAGCATCCATATCTGCATCTACATATATATGTATGAAGAAGCAACTATTCATAATAAAAATTTTGACCTTCTCTTTCGATCTCCTAAATATGCAGAAGAACATTGCATCAAATCAATTCAGAGAGTTGAACTTATATTATTAGGAATCGATCTCATTAGCATACTTTTAGTCATGAGCTATAGCTGGGTTATGCTGGTTGGTCCTAGACTCCTAGTTCTGAACTTCTGATAGTTTTCTCCATCACAAGCAACCCACATTGTTTCTCTTAAGAAAAAAAAAAGTGCTGTTTAACACTACAAGAAATCTTGCCTGCTCCGAAATCTGACCATTGAATCTAATATGGATCCACAGTAGGCAAGAATTTTCCAAAATGAAATCTAATCTAGACACAAGCTTCATAAAGACACATCAGCTCATCCATCCTTGCTACCACCACCGCATTCAAATATCAGTAGCTATTATTATCAACTGCACTTTCGATCACTTTAAATCAACAGGCATGGCTCAACTCTCATTTATTTTAGATATGGCACCAAAAACCAACAATGCCCATAAACCGCAAGGGTGAAAACAGCATTTACCTGCATGACATAATATATTTCACTGCCCAAACACTAGGCTGTAATATTTCTATCAGCGAGAGTTAATTATATGTTCAGTATCATGTGGGAACATTTCGTAATTGCACACCAAAAAGAAAAAAAGAAAATTGAAACGAACTGTAGATAAAATAGTTGGGGTTTGCCTCGGAGGAGGCCAGAAGCAGAGCAGACATTCTGCAATAAACCTTACATCTTCAAGCTGCTTACAAGCAAATTTTAGGCTCTACTAGTCCGGTCTTTTTTGTCTTAAATCTTTGCCTTAACATTGCCTATATATGCTGCCTGAATTCTCCACCTCCAAAGAAATGGAATGGTTTTAATTTTGAGTGAGGGTTTCACAGAGATTTGCCCGCCACCATTATGAGGTGGATTATCATAACTGAATGAATGTAACACTCAGCAAGCATGGGTGCAGCCATCTCTTCTAGTTGTTTCCCAGCGAGAGTAAGCCCGCGTTGTTGGTCTGATGGAGCAATTAATTTCGTCGTCTTACTTTCAAGGGTTATGGTTTTGCTGGTGAGAGCTCTCATTATATATTAGATCCAAACCGACATAAGTGTTTTCATTATCTATTTATACAGATAGAATGAATTATGATAAGGGGAAAAAACATTAAAGAAAATGTCTTAAAATATAAGCATTAGTATACTCTGCGTAGGCAAAGATGCAAGATAAATCATATTTGAAATTTATAAGCAGAGCATTTGTAGTCGTTGATATACATGGAGCAAATAGGCAGAAAGAACATTAACACCAGGATTCCTACAGTTTTTGCTTTGTCTAGTAACTTCACAATTACGTATCAATTCAGGACTAAATTCATTATGCATTTCTTCTTGTTTCTCCATCGGAAACACCCAACCCACATTTTGCTCAATAAATATGAAATCCAAAAATACTAATCTAGACACACAAACTACGCAAGGAAACACCAGTTCACCCATCCCTGCTACATTGCATTCAAATATACCAAAAACCAATAATGTCCATAAACCATCAAGTAAAAACAGCAATTACTAACATTAATTTCACAGCCCAAACACCAGGCTGCAATTCATATACATAAATATATATATATATATATATATATATAGTCATGAAACACAGAAATTTAAAAGTTCAACAAATTTATTGACAGCAGCACAACACAAGCTGCAACCACAAGCAGAACACACCAAACAAACCCAAGCAAATGTTACTTCATCAAAGTAACTGCTTAAAAACCACCACGGAGGCGCAGGACAAGATGGAGAGTAGATTCCTTCTGGATATTGTAGTCTGCCAGGGTGCGCCCATCCTCCAATTGCTTCCCAGCAAAGATGAGTCTTTGTTGGTCTGGGGGAATGCCCTCCTTGTCCTGGATTTTAGCCTTCACATTATCAATAGTGTCTGAACTCTCAACCTCCAGGGTGATGGTTTTCCCAGTAAGGGTTTTCACAAATATCTGCATCCCTCCACGCAGACGTAGCACCAAGTGCAAGGTAGATTCCTTCTGAATGTTGTAATCTGCAAGAGTCCTTCCATCTTCAAGTTGCTTCCCAGCAAAAATCAACCTCTGCTGGTCTGGTGGGATGCCCTCCTTGTCTTGGATTTTAGCCTTGACATTATCGATGGTGTCTGAACTCTCAACCTCCAAAGTGATGGTCTTTCCAGTAAGGGTCTTCACAAAAATTTGCATGCCACCACGCAGACGAAGCACCAAGTGGAGGGTGGACTCCTTCTGAATGTTGTAGTCGGCAAGAGTACGCCCATCCTCGAGCTGTTTACCAGCAAAGATGAGCCTCTGCTGATCTGGTGGGATTCCCTCCTTGTCTTGGATCTTGGCCTTTACATTGTCAATGGTGTCAGAACTTTCCACCTCCAAAGTGATAGTCTTGCCAGTAAGGGTCTTCACAAAGATTTGCATGCCACCACGGAGTCGAAGCACCAAGTGGAGTGTAGACTCTTTTTGAATATTATAATCAGCAAGTGTGCGTCCATCCTCGAGCTGTTTCCCAGCAAAGATCAACCTTTGTTGATCCGGGGGAATACCCTCCTTGTCTTGGATTTTGGCCTTAACATTATCAATAGTGTCAGAGCTCTCGACTTCCAAAGTGATGGTCTTGCCAGTAAGGGTCTTGACGAAAATCTGCATACCACCCCTCAACCTAAGCACCAAGTGAAGAGTGGATTCCTTTTGAATATTGTAATCAGCAAGAGTACGTCCATCTTCGAGCTGCTTGCCGGCAAAGATAAGTCTTTGTTGGTCAGGTGGAATACCCTCCTTGTCTTGAATCTTGGCTTTTACATTATCAATAGTATCTGAGCTTTCCACCTCAAGGGTGATTGTCTTTCCAGTAAGAGTTTTCACAAAAATTTGCATCTGCTCACAATATTTCAAAATACCTGATTAGACAATTACAAATGGTAACAATCCACAAATCAAAGCACCAAGCAATTGTGAGCAAGAATAAACCTAACATGGAATTAAATAACAATTATAACAGATGCAATCCCAAATTCTCATATTAGAAGCAACCCTCATAAGGCACAAGCTATTAAAATTTCCATAAGGATGATTCAGAAACCAATTATGGGATCATAATTACAACAGATGCAATGATCGAATTCCGATAGAACCAATCCTCATCCGGCACCAAACAATTAACCGATAATTATTCAGATATCAAATATGGGATTAAATTCCCATAACCCAAAAGTCACAATTACATAAGCAATCATCAGGAGCGACCCTCATCAGGTACAAGCAATCAACCGAATTTCAGAGACAAATTCGTGAAACAGACTTGAATTAGACATGCTCAATCGAAATTCATATATATGTTTTGAATATTTAAATAAAACTATTGCTAATTTAAACATAAACTACAGATCTGATCACCACAAGAACCACAAAAAAGAAAAAAAAATTATACGCCTAAAAAAACCATAGAAAAGGAGAAGGATAGGGGCATACCTTGAAAAGAGAAGAAAGTGCCTGAAATTATACGCCTTGAAATTGCTTGATTGCTGTGTGAATTGGAAGGAGCTCCCATACCCTTATTTTATAGTGGAGATTGAAGACTGAAATGACCTGAATACCCCTGTTGTTATCCAATTACTTTAAGCCACGTGTTAATGTCTGCTCCCAATACGTTAATCTTTACCTAATCTTCCAGGACACTTCTGGTGTTGTGAGGACGGATATTATTAGGAGACTGAGAATGCTATGCCACGCTCCTGTACCCCACTTGCTTTCACGCGCTCTTATCTTTTGTAATTTGTTACACCTTTTCCCTTTCCAAGATGAATTTTCTGTCTGATATGAGTCCGCTTATTCGCATCATCACATAGGGATCAGCTTTAACTTTTTTTTTTTTACAAAAAAAAAGCTTTAACTTTTTTTTTTTAATTTTAAATTCATATATTTGATTTTTCATTATTATAACTAATTGGTTATGATATTATTTTAAAATTTATTTTTATAAGTTAAATATTTTTTTTCTAATTTTATATAATATGAGAAGCATCATGATTATGCAAGATAAATTATGTAATTCATTTAAAAATTAGGAATGCAAATGACCAAAAAATGCCTATTTATATCAAAATGAAAGAATATTGTTAAGCGTAAAACTCAAGGCTTCATAAAATAAATAAATAAAAACTCTAACTCCTTTTTTTCTCAACTTTCTCTTCTTTTTTTCTAACCACTCATCTTCTATAAGTAAAAAGAGATATTTTTTTATCATTTTTTTTCCTAAAATCATCATATACATATCTTTTTATAAATTTATTTTTTAAATAAGTAATTATCCCACATAGATCTGAGCTTTATTTTATTTTTCATGATTTCATTGTCTTGTTGCGGCATTTAATTTTTTGTCGTCTTATTACGATGTTGTGTTTTCCATTGTCTTGTTACGATTTTTTATTTGTGTGTAGGCGATTCAGATGAGTAAAACATATTCGATCAAACAATAATAACAAATCATATTATCGTCGTCAGTATGTTGCAGAAATTGAGTCATATGTATTATATTCATTATAATATTATTAAATTTGTAGGTTTTGAGCCTTTTTATTATGTTATTAATATGAATATTATTTCATTTTCTATTATTTTTAGCGGAGTTATATTTGTATTTCTATCAATGTATTGTTAATTTGAATCAATAAAATTATTTTTCTTTTTAAAACAAAAGCCTATTTATATTGTTTTAGTTTTTTCTTTTATTATATATTCAAAAAATCATATATTTTGTTTAATTTTTTACAATATATTTTATACTAAATAAAATCATATAGTTTAATTTTTTATACTTAGTTAAATTTTTATGGAATGATAAATGATTCAATAATCAGTAATATAACATTAAGGAACATGCAATTTAAAGAGTGTTTGATTCATACTCTGAAATTAAAACTGGAATCGGAATGAAAAAATATGAAAGAGAATGCAAATTTAAAGAAGGTGTTTGGTAATGGGAATAGTAATCAAATATCATTTAATAATAAAAAAATTTTATAAAAAAATATTTTTATAATCATTTTTTATATATAAAAAATTAATATTATAATTATTTTTATGCATTAAAAATTAATATTATAATTATATATTATAAAATATTTTTAAAATATTTATTTATAAAAATATTATTATAATTTTTTTAAAATTATAAAAATTATTTACTTTTGATAAATATTTTTATTCAAATATTTAATGTATATTTTTATTATTTTATTTATTTTATTTATAAATTTTAAAAAATAAATATTAATATTTAAATGTTTGATCTATTTATAATTAATTTGACTTAATTTTAAATAAATAAAAAATTATTCATTAAGAATAAGAGAAAAATAGTGATTACTATTGATAAAAAATTACATTCTCATTCTCATATGAATTTTAATCAATCAAGTATTAGGAATCAAAATCGTCCATTCTAATTTCGATTCACATCTTTATTTTTATCAAATAAATAAATCTTTAGTGTATTCATATTTTTATTGATGTATAAATTGTTTTTTTATGCATAGAAAATTATTATTTATAGATTTTTAAGAAAATTAATTTCACTATTCATAGTGTAATGAAAAATTCAAAAAAAAATCTTGCATTTACATAAAATTTCATTTAATAATTTAAGAAAATAAATAAATGAAGAGTGTAACCCACGTATCTCCTTGACGTGTGAGTAAGGGAGTTGAATAAGCAAACGGTGGGTAGCCGCTGCTTTTGGCAGTAAATAAGAATTGAAATATAAATAATAAAAAACAAAAAAGTAGCAATAGCGGAACATTTACGTCATTATCCTTTTCTCTGTTTATAAAACCAAAGGTCAAGTAATATAAAATTGTCATAAACAATACAAAAAAAAGTATAAAAATG
>CATIWM010188875.1:0-50095 GCA_949671775.1 Mallotus repandus
TAACTTTGTTCGCCTATCCATCTCATTATCTACTCGGTTAATATAATATTTACATCAATTCCCTGTGGATCGACACCCTACTTGCTCTATACTAAGTCCTTAGAGACTAGGGTTATATAAATACAATTCTACCCGCTTCAAGAATCTTTACCCTCAAGCTCCTCCTTTGTGGTAACCCAAAAGCTTGCTAGAGCTCCTCTCCTTACTTGGATGACGTAGGACTTCTTGCCTCCTTTGGATGGATCTAGCCTTCACTTGGACAACTCTTGTACAGGGGATGTTGACAATGGACTTATAAAGAAATACAACTCTCGTATCTCTCACTCACACACTTACAAAAAGAAGAAGAAGAAGAACAAGTCTCAACTCTTGAGAACTCTATATTGTTTTCTCTATTTTTTGTTAATCTCTCTAAGGAAGTGGTAAGTGCTCTTGTGTAGAGAATATCCACTAACTTAGTGTATATATTAGAGACTAATTTTTCATGTGTAGAGATCCTCCACCCACTTAAGCTTGAGTATTGAATAAGCCATCTCATGCATATAGAGATTGTCCACTTACGTTTTACTTTTGCATTAAATAAGTAAAGGTGTATGCTTATGACACCTTGTCATGGTGTCACTCATGCAATCATATTGTATGGAAAGCACATGCTTAGGTGGTCACCATGCAAGCATGAGCATCACATACTTATGCTTATGTGGCACCTCCTTCAATAAGTGGGCTTTAATTAGTTGGGCTTATTTAACTCTTAAATGAGCCCATCTCTACAACATCCATTAATTAGATTTATGGGCTTTATTTAACACTTCAATAAAAGCCCTTCTCACTAATAAACTAAATTATTTAAGCCTATCCATCGTCCATTAAGCTACATATACATGGTCCATCTCATGGCCCATATCCAAAGTAGTAAGGTGGCAAATATTAATTTGGTCCTTAAACTTAATACCACATATTAAATTAAGTCCAAATTAATATTTAATAGTCCTAACCTTTGAATTAGATTTTGGGATATGCTAGATCCTAGCATAAGCGAAAATCCAATCCAATTAATTTAATTAATTAATTAAACACTTTAATTAATAATCAAATTAATAGTTATCATTATCGGTACTACTCTTATATTTGTGACTTACTAGGTTCAAGTCCGAATGGCAATGGAAATAAATAATATTAACTCTTAATATTATTGGAAACTCTTTCCAAGCTAAATGTGAAAATCCCAATTAATCACATTTAGTTTCCCTAAGTCGTGAGTGACCCCTAGCATAGATATCGCGACTACCCAATTGGAAATAAATGCTATCCATATATTCATAAGAACCATAGACCATAATTACCATGCACTCAATGTCCTTTCCTTTCAAGATCCCGACGTCAGCTAGAGTCATGGTCAGTCAAACTCTAATTACCTCAATCATATAACCTCATCTTCAGTTTAATTCTTGATAAAACATGACTTCTACTAGAAACACTTTCTAGCACCAAAACTCTTTTTGGGTAAGTCAAGTTTAACCTGGCCAGGTACTTATTCTTTGAGAATAACTTAGATAACATAGGATCTTATCCTAGTTCACTCCAAGTAATGAATTCCATCTCGGCTTATCACTCATCCCTACATATAACCGACTAGAGCCACCACATGCCATATACCCATACATGGCTAGCACAGGTATGTAAGCGGTAACAAACTCTGACCAACCATATGTGGATGACCGTGTCACCTTAGGTCAAAGGACCATATGCACCATTATGTCCAAGATAATGATTGTTGACAAAAGTGAATCTCCATGCAATCACTTATCTTACGTCATATTTCGATCAACCCATCACATGAGTATCCACATGTCTATTCTAATATCTCATATGAAGTAGTATGAGACTCACTACCTCCCACTATCGATATCACATACCTATCAAAGAAAATAGACAGAGGTGATAGTCTATGGATTAACACTACCCATATATTAATCCTACGACTACGAACATTTTATAGCATATGTACTAAAAGAATTTGTCACTCATATTATCAACTCTTGATAATAATTCTTTTAACATAATACTAAAGGGTAAATACTCAAGTAAACAAACGCTTTATTTAAATGAATATTTAGTACTTTCTAGTTACACTAATAACATAGGCAATGTTTAACCTAGTACATAACATAGCATACATTAGGTTTCCTATAGCCGAAGCATAAGGAACATTGTCCATTTTCACCATTTCTTCAGGTGTCTTGGGCGACATCTCCTTGGATAGGTGGATACCATGCCTAAAAGCTAACAATCCCCTCTTGGAATCAAGCATGTTGAACCTCTTCAACACCTTTTCCAAGTAAAGACTTTAGGATAAACCTATCATTCTCTTCAATCTATCTCTATAGGCTCGAATCCTGATAATATAGGTTGCTTCCCCTAAGTCTTTCATCGAGAAGGTTTTAAACAACCATACTTTCACAGAGGTCATCATACTGACATCATTATCAATGAGAAGAATGTCATCTACATACAAGACTAGGAAAGTGAGTTGGCTCCCACTAACCTTCTTGTAAACACATGGCTCATCCTCGTTCTTAATGAAACCATAAGAACGGATAGCCTCAACGAAAAGATGATTCCAACTCCTTGAAGCTTACTTGAGACCATAGATTGATCTATTAAGCTTGCACACTTTTGAGCTATCCTCAGATTCAAAACCTTTAGGTTGCTCCATGAAAATGTCCTCCTTAATATAACCATTAAGGAAGGCGGTCTTGACATCCATTTTCCAAACCTCATAATCATAGTGTACTGCTACAATAAGAAGAATCTGAATGGATTTAAGCATGGCTATTGGCGAGAAGGTCTCCTCATAATCGACCCCTTGCCTTTGGTGAAACCCTTTCGCTACAAGCCTAGATTTATAGGTCTCTACCTTCCCGTCTATACCAATATTTCTCTTGAAGATCCATTTACACCTAATAGGTACAACACCTTCAAGAGGATCAATAGGTGTCTAGACTTAGTTAGCATACATGGAATCTATTTTGGTTCTCATCACCTCAAGCCATCTCGAAGAATCTTTATCGCATAAAGCTTCTTCATCTGTAGTAGGATCATCAATATGAATGCTCTCTTCATGAACATACAACTCTTGCATATCATGGAGGAAGCTGTATCTCTCTGGAGGACGAGATACCCTACTAGACTTTCTAAGAGTCAGTATGATAACATTCTCAATTGGAATAGGCTCTTCAGGTTGATCAATATCCATTTGATCAATTTGTTGGGCTTCTTTAGATGACTCCTAATCTAACGTTATCTTCCTTCATTTGCCACCTTCCTTAAGAAACTCTTTCTCAAGGAAAATAGCATATCTGTTTACAACAATAACTTACACAGCAGGAAAACAAAAGTAATATCCTAAACTATCTTTAAGATATCCAACAAACCGTCCTTTAATCGACTTTGTATCTAACTTGTCCGATTTCAGGTTTTTAATAAAAGTTGGGCACCCTTAAATCTTATATGTTTAAGACTTGGTGCCCTACCATGCCATATCTTATATTGTTTGGTAGAAATGGACTTAGATGGAACTCGATTAAGGATGTAGGACGCCGTTTGGAGCGCCAAATCCTAAAGTGATATAGGAAGATTAGTATAGCTCATTATAGAACATACCATATCCAATAAAGTATGATTTTGACTCTCAGACACACCATTAAATTGAGGTGTTCCAAGCGGTGTGAGTTGTGATGTAATGCCATGTTCGTTAAGGAACTCAATGAACTCGGTACTTAAGTATTCACCTCCTCGATATGATCTTAGAGTTTTAATACTTTTCCCAATTTGGTTTTCTACTTGGGCCTTGAACTCCTTGAACTTCTCAAAGGATTCACTCTTGTTCTTCATAAGAAATAAGTGCCCATACCTCGATAGATCATCTATAAAAGTTATAAAGTAGTAGAAATCACCTCTAGCCATTTCACCAAATGGTCCACATACATCACTATGTATGATCTCCAATATATCATTGGCTCTTACCATTTGTCCAACAAATGGTGATCTAGTAATCTTGCCTTGAAGAAAAGCCTCACAAGTCGGATAGGATGCAGATTCAAGATTGCGCAAGATTCCTATCTTTTCTAACTTAGTGATCCTATCCTCCGCAGTGTGACATAATCTTAAGTGCTATAGATATTTTGAGTTAGTGGCATTTTGAATTGGCATTGCATTAACATCACTCACATTAGTTTGAGGCTTATTGTTATTTGACATATTATCAACATAATATAAACCATGTATTAAATAAACCCTGCCAACCAATTCATTTTCAAAATGAATCTTACATACATCTCTACAAAAGAGGAATTCATAACCTTTTCTAGTTAAACTAGAAATAGAGACAATGTTCTTATAGGCATTAGGTGCATGCAATACATCTTCCAATAATAAAACACGATTATACAAATCAATTGAAATGGATCCAATAGCCTTGGTAGCAACACTTGCTCCATTCCCAAGTCTTAAGGTCACTTCATTGGGCCTTAACCCTCTCTCATTTGTCGGATCCTACAAGGATGAATAAATGTGAGAACTTGCACTAGTATCTAATACCCATGCATTAGATGAGCTTTTAGAACATTTAGAAGTAAACAAATTAGAGAAAGTCTCACCTTCTCCTTGTTTGCCCTTTCCTTTTGTCTTGTGGGGCTCAAGGAACTTAGGACAATTCCTCTTCCAATGTCCTTTAGCTTGGCAATGGAAACATTTTCCTTTGCCTTGCTCTTCCCTCACAATGGTGTTGCCCTTATTCTTGGCTATACCACCCGTGGGCATGACAACACTTGTTTTGCCCTTCTTCTTCTTATTTCCTTTTTTCTTCATCCCACTAGAAGGGGAAATAAGGGCAACCTCTTTCCCTTTGTTCCCTTGGATAGCCTTTTGGGCAATCACTAGCATGTTTAAAAGCTCCGTAAGAGTGCACTCTATCTTGTTCATATGGAAGTTGGTAATGGTTTGCCTAAAAGATTTGGGAAGGGACTGAAGGATCAAATCCATTTAGAGGTGGAAGTCCATTGTGAAGTCTAGACTCTCTAGCTCCTCCATTAATCTAATCATAGAGTTCACATGGGCTCTCATATCCTCTCCCTCCTTCATTTTAGCATGGAAGAGCCGCTTAGATATCTCATATTTAGCAGTCCTACTTTGCTAACCAAACAACTCTTGAAGGTGAAGTAGGATTTCCTTTGCACTTGTGTACTTCTGATGTTGCCGATGAATATCGGTGCTCATGGAAGCCCACATAATGCAACTTGCTTGCATATTATCATCCTTCCATTTATTAAGAGTGATTTGCTCTTCTTGGAAGCATTTTCAAGAAGTTGTCCGAGTGGGCTTTATTCTAATACGTAAAGTATTTTCTCAGAAGCTAAAATAACTTTTATGTTCCTTAGCCAATCTATAAAATTAGGTCCCGTGAGCCTATGTTGGTCCAGTATGATTATGAGTGGGTTTGATGGTCTTATATTATCAAGTTTTTGCAAAGGTAACAAGATTGATAAGTTATATGACATTTTTTATTTTACCATTAGATTTGGTCTTTAATCATAATGGTCTCCCACTAACTTGGCGAATCCTACACTTCCAAAGTAGGAAACGGAAATCCCTTGTTGGATGAATTTCTAGTGGGTGATGAAGTTCTTAGTGGGCTACTAATATTCTTTAGGTACACATTACCATTCTTAGAATAATAGTTCTCATTAAGTGGACAACTATTGTCCATCACATCTCATGTGAGGTTCCATCAATCGGGCTCCTAATGTTACGGGCCTCAGGTACACATTTCCGTTTCTAGCCTTTGGCATTAGTTAGGTCCATACCATTGGATCAGTGTGATGTATGGATTTGAACACTATAAACCTCAGGTATTCCTATTTGCCATTCTTGGCCCATTTTGTATCCATCCACCCACAACATCTCATGCTTAACAATAACACTACATGAATCTCTTGGGCCTAATGTACACCCCTATGTGTCCATAGCCGATATACATAAGCCCAAAACCACGCAAATTATTACTCTAATGGAGAGCCTAGAACTAAATTTAATTTGGAAGATTTTGGGGTCTATAATTATTAAGGTATCACTTTGCACATTAGCCAATTTCAATTGTATATATCTCATACATACATGGCATAACATCTATTCATATATACATATCACATATGCATATGGCATGTTACAACATATATATCACATACATACATAGAACATGCAAAATGGATCCACAAATAAGGAGTGATCATGGGCCTTTCCTAAGCCTATTCTAACTCTTAGAACAAATTACAAATGGGCCTAGCCCATAAAAAGCCTTCAAGTCATGAACTCCTTTGTCACCATCTCCATGGGCCTTGATTCATGCCACCAAAGGGTTGAATGGGCCACCATCTAGAACACTTTAAGCTCCAAGCCACAACTCTTATGATTTACATTCAATCCTTGGCATACTAAGGAAAAAATTTACATCCTAAATCTATATAATTAACATTTAATTACTTACCAAAAAATAATAAAATTAATTATTATTACAAATAATAGGATGTAAACCAAGTCCATGATTATTCCTTGCATGTATTACAAGAAAATATTTAATAAAATACAACTCTTGCATATTATCATGTATTTGCAAAGTCAAACAAATAGTGAATAGTATACTGCTACAGTACTGTGAAACAGTATACTGTTACAGTACCATGAATAGTATACTGTACCATGAACAGTACTTAGCATTTTTAAGCATCTTTAGTTACAACTCTTGCAACTAACAACAAGCATAATCACAACTCTTGTAATTATTATAAAATTTAGCAAGTAAAATATGTGATTTTGGCTCTGATACCACTTGAAGGAATCAATTATACACATCGAAATATAGCAGAAGCGTGGTGTGAGTACGAAACCGGTTAGGATAAATTTCAAAAAAATTTCCTTGTTTGTAACCCTTGCATGAAAGGCAAGAATTCCAAAACTACCAAGATCACAACACATTAATTTACACAACTAATTACTTGCATGCTTAATAGACAACATAAATCAAAGATTCACAAAACAATAAAAACACAAAGCATGGCAAGAGACCTAAATCTAGAGTTTAGTAACTCTTACAAACTCCAAATGTCGGTAGCATTCTAGATAGGCTTTAGGAAATAGTTGATGCAAATCTACAAGCTCCTAACTCCCCAAGTGTGAAGCCTCTAGCTTGAAACACACAAGTTGTACTGGAATGACTCCAACCTTTAAAGAATCTCTACCCATAAGCTCCTCCTTTGTGGTGACCCAAAAGCTTGCTAGAGCTCCACTCTTTGCCTGGATGATGTAGGACTTCTTGCCTCCTTTGAATGGATGTAGCCTTTACTTGCACAAATCTTGTACAAGGGATGTTGACAATGGACTTATAAAGAAATACAACTCTTGTATCTCTGACTCACACACTTACAAAAAGACGAAGAAGAAGAAGAATTCTTAACTCTTGAGAACTCTATCTTATTTTCTCTCTTTTTTGTTAATCTCTCTAAGGAAGTGGTAAGTGTTCTTATGTAAAGAATATCCACTAACTTAGTGTATATCTTAGATACTAATTTTGCATGTGTAGAGATCCTCCACTAACTCAAGCTTGAATATTGAATAAGCCATCTCATGCATGTAGAGATTGTTCACTTACTTTTTACTTTTGCATTAAATAAGTAACCTCAAGCATGTAGAGATTCTCCACTAACTAAAGGTGCATGCTTATGACACCTTGCCATGGTGTCACTCATGCAATCATATTGCATGGAAAGCACATACTTAGGTGGTCACCATGCAAGCATGAGCATCGCATACTTATGCTTATGTGGTACATCCTTTAATAAGTGGGCTTGAATTAGTTGGGCTTATTTAACTCTTAAATGAGCCCACTTTTACAACATCAACTAATTAGATTTATGGGCTTTGTTTAACACATAAATAAAAAGCCCTTCTCACTAATACACTAAATTATTTAAGCCCATCCATCATCCATTAAACTACATATACATGGTCCATCTCATGGCTCATATCCAAAGTAGTAAGGTGGCATATGTTAATTTGGTCCTTAAACTTAATATCACATATTAAATTAAGTCCAAATTAATATTTAATAGTCCTAACCTTTGAATTAGATTTAGGGATATGCTAGATCCTCGCACAAGCAAAATGTCAATTCAATTAATTTAATTAATTAAACACTTTAATTAATAATCAAATTAATAGTTATCATTATCAGTGCTACTCTTATGTGTGTGACATACTAGGTTTAAGTCCAAATGACAATGGAAATAAATAATATTAACTCTTAATATTGTTGAAAACTCTTTCCAAGCTAAATGTGAAAATCCTAATTAATCACATTTAGTTTCCATAAGTCGTGAGTGACCCCTAGCATAGATGTCACGACTACCCAATTGGAAATGAATACTATCAATAGATTCACAAGAACCATAGAACATAATTATCGTGCACTCAATGTCCCTTCATTTCAAGATCCTGACATCAGCTAGAGTCATGGTCAGTCAAAATCTAATTGCCTCAATCATATGACCTCATCTTCAGTTTAATTTTCAATAAAACATGACTTTTTCTAGAAACACTTTCTAGCACCGAAACTCCTTTTGGGTAAGTCAAGTTTGACCTGGCCAGGTACTTATTCATCGATAATAACTTAGATAACATAGGATCTTATCCTAGTTCACTCCAAGTAATGAATTCCATCTTGGTCGATCACTCATCCCTACATATAACCGACTAGAGCCACCACATGCCATATACCCATACATGGCTAGCACAGGTATGTAAGCAGTAACAAACTCTAACCAACCATATATGGATGACCGTGTCGCCTCAGGTCAAATGACCATATGCACTGTTATGTCCAAGATAGTGATTATTGTCAAAAGTGAATTGCGATGTAATCACTTATCTTACATCACAGTTCGATCCACCCATCACATGAGTATTCACATGTCTATTCCGATATCTTATATCAAGTAGTATGAGATTCACTACCTCCCACTATTGATATCACATACCGATCAAAGAAAATAGACAGAGATGATAGTTTATGGATTAACACTACCCATATATTAATCCTACGACTATGAACATTTTATAGCATATGTACTCAAAGAATTTGTCACTCATATTATCAACTCTTGATAATAATTCTTTTAACATAATGCAAAAGGGTAAATACTCAAGTAAATAAATGCTTTATTTAAATGAATATTTAATTGCCATAGGGATAAAAGTATAATGTCATTTATATTATAAGAAATGACACTAGGGCACATCTATACTAACACTTTGATTGGCACATCTTCCAAAATTTCTTCAGGATAGACTATGAATCTATCAACTAGTTGTAAGGAAAGATTTGTGGGTTTGGGATCTCCAATATTCAATTTCCTGCATAAAGATTAAGGCATTAAGGTTACACTAGCTCCTTGATTGCAAAGTGCTCTACCAATAGACAATTTACCAATTACATAAGGTATACTGATACTCCTTGGGTCCTTAAGCTTTGGAGGAAACTTATTTTTTATGACAGCACTACACTCCTCATTCATTGGTATGGTCTCATAATCCTCCCACTTCCTCTTATTAGATATGATGTCCTTAAGGCATTTGGCATATTTTGGCATTTGGGTGACTGCCTCCAAGAAGGGAATGGTGATATCCAGCTGCTTGAACACCTTTAAAATTTTTTGAAATTACTTGTTAAGTGCCCCATTACCCATCCTTTGAGGGAAAGGTAAACAAGGTGTCTTTGTCTTCTTAGGCTCTCGATCCAACTCATTACTCCTTAACTTCTCTTCTTCTTTTGGTACTTGATCTGGTTCAACTTTTGATTCCTCAATCTTGTACTTAACTTCAGGCAATTGCTTCCCACTTTGTAAAGTTATTGCATTCAGATGCTCTCTTCGGTTCTCAGTTTGACTTAGAAATTTTCCCATTTATTGAAAATTGGAAGAGCTTGCTTGTGATGCTATTTAGTTTTATAGCATTTTGCTGTGGGTGGCTAACTGGTCCAACCTAAATATTTAGGTTTGCCTTCATGTCTTGGGAAATAAAAAAAAATCAAAATTTCCATTTTTCGAGAGAGAATTTGGAAGAAAAACTCCAAGGCTAGAAAGAGAAATTATTATCTATTGTCGGTAAGGAAATATTGATTAAAGAAATGGTTTAGGCTATCCCTACTTATATTATGAGTTGTTTTGCTCTTCCTCGATCATTTTATAATCAACTTCAGTTGCAAATGAATAATTTTTAGTGGGAAAGTAAAACAAAGGACAAACGTATTCATTGGCATTCTCAGAATCTCATGACAAAATCCAAATTGGATGTTGGCATGGGTTTTCAACATCTCTTCTCATTTAATTTAGCTTTATTAGCTAAATAAAGGTGGAGGATTATTTCTTGCCCAAATTCTTTAAGTTCTCAAGTGCTTTGAGCTAAATATTTTAATCATAGTTCTTTTTGGATGCTCAAGCCAGCTTTAATCCCTCTTACCTTTGGAGAAGTTTGTGCATGGCTATTCTGATCCTTAAAGTAGGGCTTATTTGACGAGCTGGGGATGGAAAATCTATAAACATCTAGTCAGATAATTGGCTTTCATAATCTAGTCTTTCTTAGATTCCTTATGCTTTGACTTCTTCTATGGTTCATATAGTGTCTAATCTTATTGATGCTGAGTCAAAAATGCGAAAAGTTGGGTTGGTTCATGAGTTGTTTCAACCTTTTGAGGCACAAGCTATCTTGTCAATCCCAATCAATTTCCAGTTGCCACCAGATTCCTTATTTTGGAAGTTCTCTCAAAATGGTGCATTTGATGTAAAATCAGGGTATTTTATTACAAGGCACCTTAATCTCCAAGAACCATCTTCGTCTGTTAAATTGTCTCGATGCAAGCCTTTTTTTTATAAAAACTCTTGTCACTTTGTATCCTTCCAAAAGAAAAATTTTTATATAAAGAGCTTACAATAATATTCTCTTAACATTTCAAAACCTGTCTAAGAAAAGAGTTCCATTTATGAATGTGTGTCAGTTATGTGGTGTTGCAAGTGAGCCCATTCTACATGCTTTTGTCTCATATTATTAGGTACATTATGCATGGATAGGAAGCCAACTTTCAATTCAAGCTGACTCTAGAAAATTCTTTAGGTTTTTGGACTGGATTTTGTATTTTGTCAAGCTCTTTCTGCTAAAAATTTTAAATTATTTCTTCTTATCTTATGGAATGTTTGGCTTCATAGGAATAAGGTTCTTTATGGTCATCTAATTCAAGATCCATCGGCAATAGGATACCAAGCTGTTTCCTAATTACCAGCTTTTAAGGAAGTTTGGAAATTTGATTCTGTAAAGCTGTATCCTTCCGTGTCTGATGTAGCCTCCAAATGGTCTCCTTCAGTTGTTTATAATGTTAAAATAAACACTGATGTGTCTATGATTGAATACGATGGTGTTGCTACATTTAGAGTGGTTATTCGAGACTGTCACAATAAGGTTCTTCTTTCTGCTAAAAAGAAAGTTCAACAGTCTAGTTATGTTGAGAGTCTTGAAGCTCAAGCAATTCATTTTAGGCTTTAATTGGCTAAGGATGCCTACTTTCAATGCATTGAGGTGGAATTCGATAGTTTGATGGTGATCAAAGGGCTGCATGATCCTTCTTCAACCAAGTTTGGTCCTATTTCTATTATTTTTGAAGACATTCTTCATTTTTCCATGTTGTTAGATGTTTTGTTTTCTTTTACTCCTATAGTAGTTGATAAAGTAGCCCATATGCTTGCTAGATGGGCTCTTAATTTATCTTTTCGTATTATTTTAATGAAGGATATCCCATCATAAGCTCAATCTGCTATGCTTGAAGATGTTTCCTTTTGCCTTTGATTTTTTGAATAAAGTTGTTTTCTCTAAAAAAAATCATGTGAAAGAGACAGCCCACTTAGAGAGAGCTCAATGTAATTGAGGACTCATTATTTTATTGGATAGAATTTCCTCATGTTGAACTCAGTGAAATTGAAGATTCTCCTCATTTTGGTTGATTAATATATTGAGTTTAAAAAAAGGGATAATGACCCCACAAGTCTTATAAGTTTTCTAAAATTTCAATAAACTCCTAAAAGTTTTTTTTAATTGAGTCTTAGAAGCATTTAAATGTCATCACGTTAGTTTATTTTTGTCACGTCAAATGAAAAGGATTGCGTGACAATTATATCCCACCCAAACACACTACTTAGTATTTTAAGAAGTGGTCCAGTTAAACACAAATTGTTTCCCTCCTAATTAACATAGAACAAAAGCATTTCTCAATATCTCTGTTTCAAACATCACCTATCATCATCATTAACATACATTAAAGATCTTCTAAATTATTTCCCTCTAAATTAACATGAAATAAAAACATTATTCAAACATTGCCAATCATCATTATAAAAAACATTTCTTGCAAAAAGGATTATAGAATCTCTGTTTTAGAAATAGAAAACCCAAAAAATATAATCTCTGTTTCAAAAATAGAAGACCCAAAAAATAAATAAAAGGGAAAACAAACACGACACTTGAGACAATTTCATTTTCTCAAGATTGATATGTAAGGTGGTTTTAGTAATCATCAATAAAGATGATTTTAGAAAACCTGAGCTGATTTCAAGGCACAAAGCAAAATCATGGCAATTATAGAAAATGCAGGTGTTGAAATTTTTGAAAATTTATAAGACTTGTGGGGTTATTATCCCAAAAATAAAATATTTAACACCTTTACAAAATGGTGACTTTGTAAATGTATCACATTAGTATTCTTTGAGTTATTAAACATTTTTTTGCCAAAATTAACTATATAATAAAATTATGCATTTTCGTCAAAATTTTTTGCATAAAATCTTTTCAAATAGATAAGGACACTTTGGCCATTCTAGTTGGCTGAGTATATGACATGAGGCATTTATGGGTGGATGGAAGTAGCATTCGACTGTGTGTATCCTCTATGATGAGGCACCCAATATCCTACATCGATTAGAAGATGATGGGCTTGAGTCATTTTAAGCTCAAGTCTTCCCTCTCCCCATGAGGTGCCTTTTTCGTTAAAGGATAAAGTGTGAGGTCTGTGAGGTCCCCCAAGCAAAAGCAGATAATACATCACGAGTGGGTCTACCATATGAAGGATTTAAGTGTGCATCATCAATGGCGCACTCTGTGGGAATGAAGCCATGTCTTCTACCCAAGCTTGTTAATGATATTGAATAGGTCAATCATTATAACAATGTTTTGACTTTATCATTTTATTAATAAAGAGGCATTTCCATTATCATTTCCTTTTTATGATAATTAAATGAATAGTTAATTCTTTCTAAGGTCATTAAGTATGTGACTTGATAGTAAAACCCTTAGATTAAATATGAATTCTATTCAGATTATCCCTAGCCATTTATTTATTATAGAGTTAATAATGAATTAAGGCTAGTGTAGTGTTGACTGATGATTATATTGTACTAATAATGAATATAAGTCAACTCATAGGTACTTGTTTGAGAAATCATGTACTAGATTGACCCATTATGAGAATACTACATAGATATTTATCATAAGTATTTCTCATCAAGTAATATTATTTTAGTCCTTCGACCTTGAAATCACCATGGATTTCTACATAACTATTTTATATTTTGACACATTCTAACATTGTCTTTAACAGGATGATGGAATAGAATGTTGTTGGATATGAAATGAGTTATGTGAGGAATGTGAGTAATTGAGAAGGAATTTATCCCTCATTTAATATGAGTGAGATATCTAAGATAGACTGAAGGAAAATGCATGGCCATGCTAAAATGAATTGATAAAGAGTTATCATTCTCAGTCTACTTAGAATCAAGTCATAATATTATTGAATTGTATAAGGATGACATAAACTATTTCTTATGTTCAATTAAGATATCATGTGATAAAGGGACTACAATATGCACTCTAAATTAAGGTATGTTGGATTATTGGTTTTCACATAACTTGGGTAGTCATAATATCTTGCTAGAGGCCAATTATGACTTGTAGGCCTAAATAAGGATTTTAGGCCCATTGCCAACGTTGTGTGAATCTATAGGGTCACACACTTAGAACATGCCCAAAACGAATATAGGTTTACCAAATCCAGTTAAACTCTGTGGAAATAAATAAATAAATATATACATAATTATTTGTTTATTTATTTAAGGTAATGGTTATCTTAAACAAATAGGAAAATATATTTCTATTTTGGTATTTAAATTAAATCAAAATTAAAAGTGGAATATACGAAAAATGTTTTGGTGAGTGAAACCCTAATTGATAAGTCTATAAATATATCATGTTCTCTAGGGTTTCACATACTAATCATTCTGCCACCTAAATTATTTTTCTCTCCCTTTAGAGAAAACTAAACACGGAGTTCATTCGTTGTTGAGTTGTGAGACAATCAAGAAAGGTGCTAGCACACACATCCGTTTTGATTAAAGGTCTGTTCATGTGGATACTAGTAGAGGACGCATCCTTTTAGAGACGTCTTAATCCGATCAAAGAAAGTGAAAAGCTCAAGGTAGGGTGTCACTAGTATGAACTCCCTCTCTCCCTTCCAGCAATCTTGCCTCTACTTGTGTTTGTGGTAAGGTTTTGGGAACCCTAAATCAATCAATTAATCGAATTACATGGATCCTTGGTTCAGGTTTGTGATAAAAAATTTTAATTTTCACTGCATTTAGTATCATGAAACCCAACAGCGTTTTCAGAGCCGCTTGTAATTCGATTAATTTGATTCTATATATATGTGATATACGTTTGGTTGTTTGATTCAATTTTGAAAAGGAGTTTTTAAAACTGTTATCAAAAGGTTTTCATTTTGTTATGTTCTTCTAATATGTATGAAAATAAAATTAAAAATTGATTTGATTAATGTTAATAAATGTTTAATTTGATTAAACTGTAATAAGAATTTTGATTTTCTAATGTATGTCTACTGTTCTTATGAAAAACAACATATGTATTCTATTTTATTAATAAACAGTAATTCTATTTTCAAATCTGATCACGAGTATATTTTTTTGTTTAATGTTAAAATAGAAATATTGTGATTATATAGATTTTTGTCAAAAGGTGCAATTTGTTTAAGTGTTAAACAGATTATGCAAAATAAATTTGTTTTGAACAGATTTGTTAAAACTGTAATATGATTATAGTAATTAGGGTTTTTAAGTGGCGGCTGTTTAATAAAAAAAAATTTTGATATGTTTTAAACGAATTAATTGGACTGTAATTTGAATATAAAAATTGTCATCATTTTAGGGATTTTTGCAACAACTCATTCAAAGAGTTAACGTAAATCGTTTACCTTAAGGGGTGCTACCCTCGAACCCCTACAAAGGGGCGTTTCCCCCTTGACCCCCACCCGCTAACCGGCTAGTGGGACCGTAGCCTGGGGCACTGCCCCTTGACCCTGAATGGATTTGTCACATTATTTGTTTTGAAAATAATAATTAAATTGGTATGTAAATTGAATTATTATGCAATATGTGTTTATTGTTAAATGTATGGTGCATAGTATGGCCCTTATACCAATGTGATTGGATTTAATTATTTTATTGGTTGTAATTTTAAATACGGCCTACGAGTCATTTTATTTGTTATAATTGTTTTATTTTATTATTATTAGATAATAATATAATAGTTTTAACTACAACAAGTTATATAATGTAAATCAAGACCCAAGGTGTAAGTACAAGTTGGAGGCCCAAGATGGAGATCCAAAGGTGGGAGCTCAAGAAGGAGGTCTATGGTTATGCTTAAGGCAAATTAGCTCAAGGTGGAAAGTTTGGAACTAAAATTGGACGTGAGTAGTTTTGACATGGCTGTGTCTAAGACTAGATGTGGCTATGTACAGTTTTAACATAGATGTGTCTGCAAGTGAGTAATTTAGGGTAATAGATCCACATTATTGTATACCTTTTTGACAAAGGTGTGCATCATGAATAACTGCATTTAATTTGAATTTTTTATTTATTTTATCATTTAAGATAATTTAATTAGGGATATAATTTTATATTTATCTAGAGTTTTTAGTTTATTTTTATTTTAGTTTCCTGCTTTATTTAGAAATTTTCTTTGGGTTAGTGGCTTGAATTTTCTATAAATATGTACTTTAGGATTTTGTTTAAAGAGACATTTTGGACTTTTATCACTTCTATTCAAAATTAGACCTAAGCTTTGTGCTTGTTTATCTTTAGGTCTTTAAAATTGAGGCTTGTTTCTTTGAATCTCTAGATTGAGATTTAGTTTTCTTTAATAATCAATCGTGTGTTGATTATTCGTGTTGGTTGCGACCACTACGACAAGTGTTAGCTATCGATTAGGGAAACCCCCTCTAATACCACTTGATGCCATATGAAGTATAAATAATCAATACGTGATTGATTACTGAAGGAAAATAAATCTTAATCTAGAGATTCAAAGAAACAATTCTCAATCTAGAGACTCAAATAAAAACAAGTACAAAACGTAAGTTTAATTCTGAATAGAAGTCATAAAAGTCTCTCTAAGCAAAACCCTAAAGTACATATTTATAAGAAATACAAGCCATCAACCCTAAACAAAATTCTAATTAATAGGAAAGTAAGCTAAGAATAAAATAAAAAATCTTGATAATTATAGAATGACCCCTATTTAAATAATTATCTCAAATAACAAGATAAATAGAAAAGTTAAAGCTAAATGTAGCTATTCATGACGCATGGAGATGTTGAAATGACATATACCCATGTGCAACTATTATCCTAAATTATTCACTCGCAAACATAGCCATGTCAAAACTACACATAACCACATTTAATTTTAGACATAGCCATGTCAAAACTACACATAACCACATTTAATTTTAGACATAGTCATGTCAAAACTGAACACAGCAATATTTAGTTTCAAACTTTCCACCCTGAGCTAATCTACCTCAAGCACAACTATGTAGAAGATACGCATATTCATGTACAAATTCATGCACTCATAAAATGCCCAGCATTAATCACCTCCACTTGTAGAAAACTCAGCCTCAAGTTTATGCTTGAGAATTGAAGTTATCCGTGCAAAAGAAATAGATAATTAGAATACCTTAGCACTTTTAAAAAATAACTTGAAACAAATCTTTTGAAATCTTCAACCTCGCCATTAATCTTTTTTTAACCTTGTCATAAATGTCTTCTTCAATCACCATATTACTTTCTTCTTCAATTTCTTTTTTTAACAACTTTTCTTTAATTTCTTAATCTCTCAAAATTATCTCTTTCTCTTTTACCTCTCATTCTCCAAGTTGAATTGCAAACAATCATAAATTAGCTTCATCCCCTGAAGCATTGTAACTTACGACTTGAATCCTTTGATTTTGATAACTGGGAATAGGATTAATGATAGGTCCAAAAAGGTTAACTCATTTTCCTTGTTCGACACCATCACTCTTATACCCTCTTTCGTTAGCCTTCATGATGCTAGAATCAAATTTGACTTGCCAACAATTGTTGTCATATTTTGGACTAAGCATAGCCACTTTTCAATTTCTTTCAAAACAACTTGCAATCTCTGAACACTGTATTAGGATTGGTTGCCACCACTACCAATAGTGTTAGCTATCGATTGGGAGAAACCCATTCTGATACCATCTGACACAGTGTGTAGTGCCAATAAGCCAAAACCCGTTTAATTAATGGAGAAAAATAAATCTTATTAGAGGATAACCATCATTAGTTTTATTTGTTAAGTTTGTTATAACCTTGTATTTATCTTCTAATTGTTGTTTTTCTATTTGTCTATATATATATTTATACTGTATTATACAACGCAAGTATCAATAATACTTTTCTTTCATCATACAGACTTCATATAGTATCAAAGCTTTAAAAATTGTAAATAACACTACAACTATAATCACCACCTTCGCCACAACAACACCTATTATCTCTTCATCACCCATTAATGCTCATCATACTTTTGTAATTAAGTTCACCTTGAAAAACTACCTTGCTTAGAAAACTTAATTTCTACCATTATTAAACTACCAAGAACTATTAGCTTTTGTTAATGGCAGTAAGCTAGCTCCTCCAAAAGATATGAATCCTTTACATATCACAGAAATGATTCCCAACCTAGCATATCAAACCTTGTTTACCAAAGATCAGCTCCTTATGACATGGCTTTTATCTTTCCTATCCAAAGAAGTCTACTCATATATTGTTGGTTTAACTTCTTATTTTCAAGTGTAGCAAGCTTTAAGCCAAGCTTTGGTTCAATTTCTTAGAATTGTCAACTTCAGCTCCATATTAACTTCCAAAAGTTCAAATGCCATAATATGCTAGTCTCTTAATATTTGCAACGTGCTAAAGGTCTTGCTAATGAACTGAGTTCCATGGTTGTCCTCTCAATGTGCCAAAATTTAATGCCATCAATTACCATAACATTGGTAGTAAATTTCATCATGTCATCACTACTTTGAATTTACGCCCTAAACCTGTGCCCTTTCATAAGTTGCATGGGCATCTAATTGCTCATGAAATTCTTTTGCAAAGCCTACATAATCTTCCCCAAGCTAATAATGTTACTGCTTAACCTATCCAAAAACCATAAACTCACTCAAATCAGCCCTCATCTTCATTTTAGAGGTCAATAAATAACAACTTTCAACATAGAAGTCACTCCCAAATATGTTGTCTTTAGAATCACACTTTAGATAAATCCCATCGACAGTACCAAAGATCCAACATTAATGCCTCTTCATCTAACATTTTCAGACCCTCACAGGCTTATCAAACTCTATTATCATGAACCTTTTTAAGGTTCTCCTACTTTCTTCCCACATTTGGCTCCCTCATATATTGACAGTCTAATTTCTGCTCCATGGCATTCAAGTATAGGTGCAATGCACCACATGACTCCTAATTTATCATCCCTCTCCAATACCAATAATCATGAAGGCACATATCATGTTCATATTGCAACTGGGCAAGGTTTGAAAATCTCCAATTCTATATCTTTCTTTATTTCATCTCTATAAAACCCCTAATTTTTAAGAATGTTTTGCATGTACCCCAATTAACAAATTCTTTACTCTCTATCCAAAAATTTGTCTCTGATAAATCATGTTATTTTAAATTTCATCCTAATCACTTTTCCATCAAAGATCAGGTAACTAAGACCACTCTACTATAAGGACTGAGTAAAGATGGACTTTACACAATTGGTGCCTCTCCCTCGGCCTTGCATACTATTGTTTCTTCAATTCATGATTGACATGCTTTTCTTGGGCATCCTTAAATAAAGATAGGTACAAAAATGATTCGAGATTTTCAATTGCCTTGTGAAAAATGAGCTTCAATCTCCCATTCTGCTTGTGTCTCTTATCACTTAGGAAAATTAACTAGTTCTTATTAGCAAAAGTAACTCATAAAAGTTGAGCTCCCTTTGATGTACTCTATTCGGATATATGGGGTCTGACTCCCTTGAGTTATTCAATTAGTTTTGGATGTTTTATTACTTCTGTTAATGAATTTACTAGTTATAGATAGTTGTTTTGTCTCAAACAATAAAGTGAAGTATATCAAACTTCCCTCAATTTTAATTCCTTTTTTGAATGACAATTTAAAACTACAATTAACACTTTCTTTAGTGACTCAGATAGAGAACACTGAAAGCTTAATAACTTTCTTAACACTATTGGTATAATACACAATAGTTTTGGATGTTTTATTACTTCCTTATTCCTATGACCAAAATGGCATTGTCGAACATAAAATTTAATGCATTGTTGACACTGGTTTAACCAAACTTACTCATTCTAAACTCCTATTAAATTATTAGTCTTTTGCTTTTCATACTTCAATAACTCTTATAAATAATTTACCTAGTCCTATCTTAGCTCACTAGTCTCCAAGCTTTAAATTACTTGAGACACATTCCAAATATGCTGACTTCAAAAATTTTTGATGTAGTATCCATCCCCTGCTTTGAACATATAATAAACATAAATTTAATTTTAAGTCCAAACATTGTGTTAATCTAGGATTGGCAAAAGATCACTATGGTTATAATTGTCTTGATGTTGACTCTGGACGAATTTATATTGCTTGATTTGTCAAGTTTGATAAATCATTGTTTCCCTTTCACTTATTTTCTTCTTCCACAAAGGTTGATTCCAACACTGCTTCCACTCATTGGCTATCAATTGTGTCTTTAAGTCCATTAACTCTAGCTCCTATACAATAAAGTATAGTCTCTTCTAATCCTGCTACAATTCAACTTCTATCTCCAACCCCTACTCAATCTCTTTCCCTATCTACCTCTTCCTAATTCCTTATAGTACTCCCACACTGATTTCCTTACCATCCTCCTCCATTTGCTTTCTGATTTTAGCTCTTACTGTTTATGTAGTTCTAGTCGTCTGATCTTAGCACTTGCTATCTAATTTTAGCACTTGTTGTTTGTGTAGCTCTAGCTGTATGATTTTAGCACTTGCTGTTTGTGTAGCTTTAGCTATCTAATTTTAGCATTTGTTGTTTATGTAGCTCTAGCTGTCTGATTTTAGCTCTTGCTGTTTGTATAGCTCTAGCTGTCTGATCTTAGCACTTGTTGTCTGTGTAGCTCTAGCTGTCTGATTTTAGCACTTATTGTTTATGTAGCACCAGCTGTCTAATTTTAGCACTTGCTATTTATGTAGCTCTAGCTATTTGATTTTAGCACTTGTTGTCTGTGTAGTTCTAACTATCTGATTTTAGCAATTACTATTTATCTAACTCTAGCTGTCTGATTTTAACACTTGCTATCTATGTAGCTCTAGCTGTCGGATCTTAGCACTTACTGTTTGGGTAGCTCTAGCTATTTAATATTAGTATTTGCTGTTTGTGTAGCTCTAGCTAAATGATTTTAGCACTTGCTATCTGTGTAGATCTAGCTGTCTAATTTTAGCAATTGCTGTTTGTGTAGCTTTAGCTGTCTAATTTTAGTACTTGCTATTTATGTAGCTCTAGCTATTTGATTTTAACACTTACTATCTATGTAGCTCTAGCTGTCTGATCTTAGCACTTGCTGTTTGTGTAGCTCTAGTTGTTGTTTAGCTCTTGCTGTTTATGTAGCTCTAGCCATTATGTATTCCTGCAAAAATGATGAAAAGAGATGTTTTACATGTTGGTTGTAGTCTTCTGAGCCTGTCATTCAGCTGTAGCTCTAGCCATTATGTATTCTAGTTGTTATATCTCTTTTCATTATTTACTTGTTGGGTGCAGTCTTTTGAGCCTGTCATTCAGCTACCTGGTAGCTTTAATAAGGTTAGTTCGTACTATCAAGGCCTTCCTCCTTGTGTGAAGCAAATTATTATCGGGAAGGGCTTTGATGGCATTATTTCTGCTCTTACTTATGACTCATATGCATCAAGTCAAGTCACGATGTGTTCTCTTATTGAACAGTGGATGGATACTAACCACACATTCCATTTGTCGTTCAAAGAGATAACTATCACTCCGCTTGATTTTGCAGCCATTACTGGGTTGAGTTTTTTTAGGGAGCCTGTCCCTTTTAGCAGTGAGGCAAGTAGTTCTGTCATTATGAGGAACATGTGGTTGAAAGATTTGTTTGGTGTTACTGCTTCTATAAATTTTGGCTACTCCTCTTTGATCCGGTATACGCAACTTATGGAGAGAGTTAGGTTGGATCACGACGCGGGTCGTGTAAACTTAGAGCAGTTGGCTAGGTGTTTCTTGTTTTACATTCTCAGTGCTGTTATCTTTCTGAACACCTTTGGCACTGGCTTCCTACAGTTATTACCTATTCTGAGGAACTTGAGGGATCTGTCAAAGTATAGTTGGGGCACAGCCGCTTTTGCTCACATGTATTCTGGCCTGGATGCAGCTTGTAGAGGAGTGTTGTAGCTGCTTGTTCGTGCTGGATGTGAGTGTGGTTTCTTGCATTTTTTATTGTTTCATCTTTGATTATTTTGATTCCCTTTTTTTAATAGGTTTAGGCTTACGAGTTTGGCGTGCTTCCTCATCCCACTATTAAGCACTTGTCTGAGAGTGGCTTCCCACATCTTCCACGATGGATTAAGAAGACTTCTGGCTTGATCGAGAGTCCTGCAGAGGCGAGGGGTTTGTTGAGTAGGTTGGCCCATAGTCAGGTATGGTGCATTTTAATTTTACTTTCTCATTCTTTGACAATCTTTTTGCTTATATGTTTTTCGGGTAGATTTGTCCCTGCTAGTGAATGGAGCGATAGGATTGGTCAATTAAGATAGGGGTGGCTTGGCGCCTGACACAGAGGAGGGACTTACTGCCTGGCCTCATTGACAAGGTGTGGTACCTGGGTGAGTGGGTATATCGCTAGTGGGATGGACCGTTCATGAGGAGAGTTCCTGTTGCTCATCCGGGAGACATGTTTTGGGGTCGAAAGCTCATTGGAGAGGAGCTCGACATAGCTGAGAGAGGTGTCCTTTTGAGGATTTCCTAGAGGGAGCTCATTTTTCTTATATGATGACTTTGGTGCCATAGTTTATTGATGTTGTGGCCAGTGAATTTGTTCCTCCTCCACCTCCTTAGGCAGATCGTTCGCAGCCTTCGGGTTTTAGAGCTAGGACCTCGTGGACATCTCAGGGTCGCTCTGCTTCTAGGGTAGCATCTTCTAATCTGGTATGCTCCTGAGATGTATGTCTTTTTTCTCTATTTTTACATAAGCATGTAACAAACTTTGTTAGTATTAAACAATAAATTAAATGAGTAATGAGAGTTTATCTACAATGTTATGGATGTCTTCAAAGGAGATCAGATGAGGAAAGTGGCCCTAAGACTGTGGGGATGACACATGCTAGTGGTGTGGGATCTAGTGGTGTCGTTCTTGGTGATTTTATGAGTATGGCACCTCCAATGTTGTACAGGCTGTCAGTTACAAGAGCAGGAGCACACTTCTCTTTACCCAGAGCCGGTACGCCATTGTCGGATGTAGTGCTTGCATATGCTACTCATGTTAGTCTTTTGACTCTATAAGGTTTTCTCTTTCCTTTATTTGTATATCATCTAATTTCTTTTGCTTTCTAGGGGCTTGTTTCCACTGCTCAATCCTGGTATACTACTACAACTAGCGCGCAAGAGTATTTCATAGAGTTCACTAGCACACAGAGCGTATTGCCTTTTTTCTTTATTAATTTGTACCTATTTTATGCAAATGCATGTGTTTTTAATGAATGCATAAGATGTGATCGATGATGTTTATCTAATGCAGAGTGAGTACATTCCCACTAGTTACGAGTGGGAGAGGGAGTGAGCATCTTATTATGGGTAGATTGATCAGCTACATGTGCGACAGGCAGCTTTTGAGATAGATATAGAGGATGCAGAGCTTGGCTAGAATGATGAGGATGCCTGAGTGGATTCAGCTATTATTCTTGATGGCACCCATAGCCGATGTAGTTGTTTTTAGGAGGCTATGTATAGGCTTTTGGCTATGGTTGTTCAATGTTGTATTATTTTCCTGAGGTTATGGACTTTGGGTGTTGTATTCTGTACTGATAGTTGTTATTGTTGTACTCTTGATTGACTGACTTGTATGTTCCTGATTATGACATTTGATCATGTAACTGTGACTATTCTGTCTGATTGTTCTACTCCATCTACCTCTTTATTTTAGTTTTTCCTCTTTTGCATATGGCGTCTCTTTTCAGAGCTTTTTGCGCCTATCCGGGTATATTTTCTTTTTCTTCCCTCTTTTGACTACGAGTCTCTTTTCAAAGCTCTTTGCACCTAGCTGGGCTTTTTTTAGGCTTAATGATAGTGGTTGGCAATAACGAAATTCATAAGAACTGCAAGCATGTAATGAAAATATGCAAGTTGTACTTAGCATGCTCGATGGATTCAGATGATGATGATGTATTGCATTTTCTCAAATGTACTTACATGATTTGATAAGCATTCATACATTTACTGAAGACATTTAAGAAAAGCACAGTTTCATTTATGCAAATTTTGAATCGATAGTACCCCTATCCTTAGTTAGCCTTTTCAGGTTTTCTAATTAAGTATTTTCTCTCAATTTTCCTAACTTTTTCCTTGGCCGCCCTTTTGGGTTTTTAACCTAGTGGGAAATCCCCTTATTTTTTACTGGAGCTACCTTTTTTAGGTTTTCAACTTAGCAGGTTTTTTTTTTTTGTATTTGCTCTAGACATACTACTTCTTTAAGCGGTCTGTATTAGTAGGCTCAGAGAACTCATTTCCTTTAGAGTCCATTAGCTTGACAGGTCCTCTTGATAGAATAGTTTTGATCAGATATAGGCCTTCCTAGTTTGGCTTGAACTTCCCTTTAGGGTCTGAGACATTTTGTTTGGCTTGCTTTAGTACCCAGTTGAGCTTAATATAGTTGCGTATGATACAGTGCTTTAAGTCTCTGACTGTCTAAAGTAGTGAGGCTGTCATGCCTTTGATGAGCCCATTGTGCTTCAGGCATTTCAGATTCAATTGCTATTCGCAGTGATTTGATCTCCACCTCAACTAGGAGCACTACTTCAGATCCATATACTAGTGAAAAAGGAGTGGCCTCTATTGAAGTTCTGACTGTTGTTCTACATCCCCACAATGCATATGGTAGTCTATCTGCCCAATCATGATAAGTTTGAGTCATTTTTGACAAGATCTTTTTGATGTTTTTGTTTGTAGCTTTGACAGCCTTATAACTCCTTAGCAATTCTCTCACTTCCCCTTGGAATTGAACACCATTATCTAAAACTATGTGATGGGGAATCCTATATCGGTAGAGTAGATTTTTTTTTATTAACTTTGCCCCTTGTTTTGCCCCTAATTTTGCGTATGATTCTGCTTCAACCCACTTTGTGAAGTAGTTGATTGCTACTAGGATAAACCCATGTCCGTTCGAGGGTGTTAGGTGAATTTCTCCGATTGTGTCTAACCCCCATTCTGAGAAGGGCCATAAAGAAGAGATATAGTGTATCTCGGTTAGGGGAAGATGGCTAATGTCCTTGTGAATTTGGCATTTGTGGCACCTTCTTACGAATTTAATACTATCTTCCATCATTGGCAACCAATTGTCTCATTAACTTCTGAGCTAGGATGGCATCAATCATGTGCAAACCACAGACACCCTCATGTACTTCTTCCATTGCTCTAGTAGCTTTTGTCTCGTCTAGACATCTGAGTTATATTCCATCTAAAGTTCTTCTAAATAATACACCATGGCATGATGTGAATTTTGATGCCAGTTGCTGGATGACTACCTTGTTTTTTTTACTACCTTCTCAGGGTAAATTCTCTTTGTGAGGTATTGCTATATATCATAGAACCAGGGTTCGTTGTCTACTTTCATTTCTGCTATTCTGAGGCATTTATGGCTAGGTTGCTATAATTTAAGTACGATTAAGGGCTTTAAGGGCATTTTGGTCGGTCCTTCCCATACTGATGCTAGGGAAGCAAGTGCGTTTGCCATTTGGTTGTGGTTTCTAGGGAGATGGATAAATTTGCTTTTTCAAAAAGATAAGGCGAGCTATTACAAGTGGCTCAGATATGACCTTAAGTGTTGTTCTTTCAGTTCCCATTCTTTTATTGTCAGATTAATTACCAACATAGAATCCCTAAATATTTCAACTTCTGTCACTCCCAGAGTTATCAAAGCTTCCATGCCAAGTGCACATGCTGCATATTCTACCTCATTATTTATACCCTTGAATGCTAGCTTTTTAATGATTGGTACCACTTCTCCTTCTGGTGTTAGGAGTATGATCCCGACTCCTACTCTGAATTGATTGACTGCCCCATCAAAGTACATTTGCCATCCATGCACCTCGATGGCTATACTGAGGTCATATGAAAAGTCTAATTAAATTTCTTTTGAATCTAGAATCGGGTTGAGGGTTAGGAATTCAGCGACTGCTCTTCCTTTCATTGTCTTCTTAGTCAGATACTGCACATCAAATTCTATCAGTAGAATGATCTACTTGGCAAATTTTCCTACTAGGGATGGAGCTTCATAGAGATGCTTCATATGATCCATTTTGGACACAACTTGAATCTTGTATGATTGAAAATAGTGTCTGAGCTTCTTCATTGCCCATACCATTGCTAGGCATATTTGTTTAACATGACTGTATTTTTCTTTATAAGCTAATATTTTCTTACTCAGGTAGTAGACTACATTTTCCACTTCCCCTTCTCCCTCTAGGGCTAGCATTGCACCAATTACATTCCCTTCAATGGCTAGGTGCAAGGTTAATGGCAACCCAGACTTGGGTGATTTCAGAACTGGCGAATTTACTAGGTAGTGTCTGATTTTATAGAATGCTAACTGACACTGTTTTTTCCATATGACTAGCTGATCTTTTCTGAGTAGCTTGAAATGGGCTCGCAAACTACTATTAGCTTGGTGATGAACTTACTTATGAACTGTACCTTCCCTAGAAACCTTCTTACTTCTTTCTCTTTTTTTGGCACTAGCATTTCTTTCATTGCTTTTGCTTTATCTGGATCCACTTCAATCACATTATGGTTGACAATATATCCCAACATCTTGCCTGCAGTTACCCCGAATACACACTTCTTGGGATTAAGCCTGAGGTAGTACTTTTCAACCCTTTTGAGGAACTTTTCAAGAGCAGCCGGGTGCCCTTCTCTGGTTTCTAACTTAACCATCATGTCATCTACGTACACTTCGACTTCTTTGAGTATCATGTCATGAAACATAGTTGTTGCCATTCTTTGGTAGGTTGCACTTGCATTTTTCAGGTTGAATGGTATTACCCTATAGCAGTTAGTACCCCATTATGTTATGAAGGATGTTTTTGCTTTATTGATGATGGCCATAAAAATCTGATTGTATCCATAAAATCCATCCATAAAGGAATACATTGCATAAGAGGCAGCGTTGTCTATCAACACATCTATATGAGGCAAAAGGAAGTCATCCTTTGGCCATGCTTTATTTAGATCTCTGTAGTCAACACAAATTCTTACCCTTCTGTCTTTCTTTAGCACTAGCATGATGTTTGCTAAGCACTCTGGATAGTCTACCACCTCTAAGAACATAGCCTTGATCAACTTTTCGATGTCTTCTTTTACCAATTGGGCCTATTCTAGTATGAGTCTTCTTAGCTTCTACTTTACTGGTTTACACCCTTCTTTGGTGGGAATGTAGTGTTGAGCGATGTCTTTATCGATGTCGGGCATGTCTTCGTATGTCCAAGCAAATACTTTTGAATATTTTATTAATATTTTTTCAATTTCTCTCCTCTCTTCAGGGGTAACATCTTTCAAAATATGTAAAATGTGCAGTTCATTTTCTATACCAATGTTAAATGGTTTAGTGCATATGGATTGAATGTCAAATATGCAGGTATTTTGATCAATACAATGCACACTACCATCAGAAAGGACATTGAACAAGTAAGCAAAATTTGATTTCATTACATTAACTTTAGAGTTCATTACATCATCAGTTTCAAATAAAGGAAAAGTACAGAGATCATCTCCAGTTTCTTCAAACAAAATGTCATCAATGCTTGATTCAAGGATGGCAGCAACTTCCTCACAGTTTGGGGTCTTAATCTCAAATTCTAATATGAGACTCTTCATTAGTTCTTCAATATCAGTATTAGTGATACCTCTTAGCAAATGGGGGCACTTTCCTTTAGCAAAGTCGATAACATCTTTGAAGATTTCAAAACCAAGTTTTTCAACCCCTTCCTTTTCCCACCTTTTAGTCTGTCCCTGGTAGACTTTAGTTGAGCCTTCTGAAATCAAAGAGGTGGACTTCTTAGTTCTAGTGTCCATCCCAAGATCATATCCCATGCCATGTTTGCTGGCTCATCCTCAGAAGTCAGGGAATCCCATGACTCTAATGTATTTTCCACCTAATTAAGTTCCAGATAGGTATTGCATCTTTTTCATCATTACAGCAACCTTTGGGTTGACCCAATCTTCATGGATTATAGAGATCTAGAAACCTGGTGGCACTATGTCCAAGCAAGCGATGATGTTGTTAGTTTCAGCCAGAATGGTGATAACTTTCTCTTTGAGTGGGAATTTGATCTTTTGGTGTACTGTAGAAGGTATGCCTCCCAATGGGTGGAACCAGGGTCTCCCCAATAGCAGATCAAAAGTTGGAGGGATGTCTAGGATAGTGAACTCTGTTACTGATTCAATATCCCCCACAATGACTACTGCTTTAAAAGTCCCTACGACTGGCTTCTTAGAGTCATCATAAGCTCGGATAATCATATTAGATTCCTCTAGGTCTTCAACATTCATTCTAAATTTATGCAACAGCCTTAGAGGGCAAACATTGATGGCAGATTCATCATCCATCATAACACATAAGGTCTTTTTAGATCTGACTATTGCCTATATGAACAAGGGATGATTATGGACACTTCCTTTAAGAGGTAGATCTTCATCTGAGAAGGTGATTGCATTAGAAGGAGCTTTCATTAGAGAAGCTATTGTCATACATTGAATTTTGACTGTTCCCAAAAAGGTCCAGTGATGAAAACATCTCTCCGAATATGACAAGTTTCTATTCATTCGTACCCACCTCTAAAGCATGCCGAGAATTTAAAAAGCCTGAACTGAGCAAAATCAACCTCCAAATCATTAAGTTATACCTTGATTTCATGAAATATGAATAATCGTAGTGGTAAGTCACTCATTTTAAGCAAACGTTGCTCAAAATGAGCAACTCATCAGACTGGTGTGCAACTCATCAGACCAGAGTTTAACTTCATGAAAATTGAAAGTTGATTTTGACAAAACAAACATTGGAAACACGTCCGTAGGTCCTTAAAACTTCTGAAAGTGACCCTGGAATAGTGCGCATGACCTCAAAAAATAGCATGTGAGTGAATTTATAGTGTATGATCATGAACAAACACATCTTGCTCACAAATGAAAATGGAAGTCAATTTTGATGAAACGAGCCTCGAAAACGCGTTCAGAAGGTCCAAAAACCCCAAAAAAAACACCCTTAAAATAGTGCGATTAGAGCCCCGTAAGGCCACATGACACGTGCAAGAGCACGTGATCACGCAGCTGAGCATGTGATCAAGCACTAGGATGTGTGATCATGCATAATTGAGTGTGATCATGCACAATTGAGTGTGATCACGCACCCCAAGGCCATGATCACGCGTCCTGAGGCATGATCACATGTCCTAGGCATATGATCACGCGTATTTTCATACTTTTTTGGCACATTTCCCTATAAATAGAGGTCTCTACCTCCCATTTTGGCAAGGCTAGAATAGAGGGGGAAAAGGCTAGAGCCTACAAAGTAAAGGCAAGTGCCTAGGAAGTGAAAGCTAGAGCTTAGGAAACATCGGTAAAAGCCAAAAAGCATACACATGCTGAAGCATTGAAGGCTGAGGAGCCCAAATCCACACCCTTTTAGCCTACTTTCCACATTTTTTCATAGGATTTTTAGACCGCTTTTAAACCAAACCTACCCTCATCTTTGTCAAAGCATGCTTTAAAGGTATACGAATTTGCATTACACACGTCATTTTCAACCTCTCGACGAGGAAAGCTTGAAAATCTCTAGAAGCTAAAGCTTCAAAAACACAAAATAAGCTCAGTCGAATCTGAGGACCAAATAATCATTTTTGCATGTTTATTTACTGTCCTACATTTTACTTTATTATCGCCAGCAGTTGAGAAATTATTGTGATCTTTGTGATAAGGCTAGCAATTTGCATGCTGATTGAATAATCTCTGATTTGTTTTGCTCATAATTAATCGACATTTTGCATCAATATGCATTCAATAAACACGAAAGCTCCTTATCTAAGCTAGAGCTTCAATATTGCAGTCTAATGATGTAATCATCATTATCTACTGTTTATCTTATCATTTAGAAATGTTTTGTAATAATTCATGCTAGAGCATATACTACATGCTTCTATTTAATCATTCATGATGCATCAATTGTCTTCATTGTGCTTATATGCTATCCGAGTGGATGAATAGATAGAATCGCACATAGTTGTGTTAACCTCTGCTTTATCATCAACGTGCTTATGTGAATGCATATATATCACCTGTCATTAATGAAACTAAAATGTTGCGATAGCCACATATTGATTATTAAAATGAGAAATAGTCAAAAAGTATATGAGATCTCCCGGACTCGGAATCTCTGCTGGGGACGATACTCATTGAGTGACCCGATGCCGTCCCTCTTATTTTTTCCTAGTTTTCTAACAACCAGATGGTGACTCCAAACACAAAAGCATCTCGCATCCCCTCGAGACCAAATATTTGTCCTTATCTCGTAAACGGAACGGATGTCCCATTGGGTAAAGTTGCCATGTCCCTCAGAATTTCCCTTCGAAAAAATTTCGATCGCTCATAGTGGCGACTCCACTGGGACTCTGGTTAGAGAGATCGATTAGAAAATGACTATTTCTCATTACTTAATACTCAATCATGTGGAGCCGTCCTCCATTGCATTTGCACTACATAATCACATGTGCACCCTTGGTCCCTATCAGCCAATAATGACAGAAACTGATCCACTATAGTTCCACACGAGTCATAGGGTGACCGATTCTGATTTTTCACCTTTAGCCTTTACTCATGGTTTTGTCGGACTCATCTGACCAGAGTCTGTGACCCAAGTCCTTAAGAGGGGTGACCTGAGTTAACAAAAGAATGCTAGACTCACTGACTGGAGTTTATAACCCTAGTAATGGGGCATTCTCTCTAAAGAAGCCCTTAGAGTTATACCCTCGACTCAGCCAATGTAAATAAACCAATAGAAATCCCCACTAGGATCCCACTAAGTTTTGCATGCTAGCCCTGATACTATCCATTTGATATGACATTCAAACATGCCATGACACTTCTAGTTCTCCCAAAATAGAAACCGTGTTGCTACTCCTATAAACGAAGCATCTACATCTGTCCACCCATAAGCAAACAGTGGAAAGGGTGTCCTTCATATTCCTGTATGGATTGAAGATGATGATGAGTATTATTGTGCCTTTAAAACATCACAGCAACAAGCTGCTAAGATTGTTGACTTGACCAAACCTAAATCAGCAGGAGTGGTCAAACTACTAGCCAACAGGATGGCTCAGCTAGAATTTGCCTTCAAGGATAAAGGGCCTCATGAGTCCAAAAGCTTCACTGATTTAGCTATGTTCAAAGATGAACCACTTCCTGATGATTTCAAATTGCCAAACTTTGCCAAATTTGATGGAACCGAGGAGTTCATTTGAGGCAATACACCACCTTTATGGCTACTACTAAGCTTATAGAATCACAGATTGTCTGATTCTTTTTCACATCACTAGAAGAGGGACCAAGAGCATGGTTCTTTAACCTTGACGATGAAATCAAGAGTGACTAGTTATTGTTAACCTAGAAGTTCATCAAGTAGTATGAATACAATACTCAGTTGGATATAACCCACAGAGATTTGAAAACTACAAAATAGAAGCCTAGTAAATCTTTCTCTGATTATGTTGCAAGATGGCGAGCTAATGCTATCAAAATGAGAAATCGTCCTCTAGAGGATGAATAAATAGAGTTGATAATCAAGGAATCCCTTCCCCATTTCAGGAAATAAATGATCTTTGCCCACTACCCTACTTGTAAGCACTTCATCAAGCTGGAATCAGAATAGAAGATGAGGAAACCCAACAACCCAGAAACACTTTCCGCCGAAACACTCAAACTAACACCCAAAACACCTTCACCAGAACTACCAAGATAAACCAAATTCAACCAGATGCTTTCAATCTACCATCTGTTAATGTCATCAATAAACCACCTAGAAGGTTTTCCAACTTCAACCTCCCACTCTCCAAGGTCTTCCAAAGACTCCAGCAAAAGAACCTCTTACAACCAAGAGAACTAAAACAACTACCAAATCCTTTTCCCCCTTAAATTTAAATAGAACCTATTCTAAAACTTCCACCAAATGCCCGGCCATGCCACTGACCCTTGCAGAACACTTAAAAATGCAATCCAAGATCTGACTGACTCAGGAAAGATCGATGATCTTGAAAGTTGACCCAATGTCAAAACCAACCCCCTTCCAAATTACAGAGCCATGCCTCCACTAACAATCAACACAATGTCATCCGGCCTACCTGAAACCTTTACTGAACAATCAATCCAAGCCATTCAGGAAACTCCCAAAGAACAAGAAGCCAGAGCAAAAAAAAAAAAATAATTCTTAGTGATCTCAGAAGATGAACTCCTAAGTCTTATTATTGACTCTCATGACTCCAGTGAAGATGAATGAGACCCTTCCACATTTGAATATATTTCAATGCCCCGAGCATTCACTCCCCACTTGATGATGCAAAGGAGAGCTAGAGATGTAGCCTTTCCTATGAAGAATGAAGTAATTGACTACCCTTATCCATATGAAGCATATGAAAACCTCAAAGCTGCACAAGAAAAGCCCAAAGTGTGGGATCTACTGGGCCAGCCATCTGGACAATTTGACTACAAAGTCAAGTACAGTGCACTTTAAATAGCTCATGTTCTTCTAGAGGATATAGTGCCCTCATGATGGGGAGAAACATTTGATAAAGAAGATAAAATGACCGCAACTGTCCAGTCTCCAAACTTATAAGTCATGGGAATCGACATTTGGTATGACTCTGATGAAGAAGTTAAAAAGGGTATAGATACCTAGGGACATGATGACTCTAAGATCATTGTCTGGAACAAGGATAATAATGTAAAAGCAACCAATCAAGAGACACCGCATAGCAAAAAATAGATAGCTAAAAAGCCTATACCCTCAGTTAATCATGTAAATCACAGCGAAAGAGTCTACCAACCTCCTTAAAAGGAAAAGGATGTCTCTAAGGGGAAAGAAATGTCAAGTGATATGGCTCCGACTAAGGAAGAAGCTAATCAGTTTTTTAAGTAGCTTAAGAAGACTTAGGCACAAGCCAATATTTAGGATTTTCTCATGGCTTCTAAAAAGCATAGGGATGCTCTAGTCAGGGCTCTTGATGATGCAAAGATCACCACCGATGCTTCACCTTGTGAAATGATAGCTTCTCTAATGAAAGCCCCTACTAATGCAATCACCTTCTCAGATAAAGATCTGCCGCCTGAAGGAAGGGTCCATAATCATCCTCTGTTCATATAGGCAATAGTCATATCTAAGAAGACCTTATGTGTTATGGTAGATGATGGATCTGCCATCAATGTTTGCCCTTGAGGCTGTTACATAAATTTGAAATGAATGTTGAAGACCTAAAGGAATCTAATGTGATTATCCAAGCCTATGATGACTCTAAGAAGCTAGTCGTAGGGACTTTCAAAGTAGTAGTCACTGCAGGAGATATTGTATCAGTAGCAGAGTTCACTATCCTAGACATCCCTCCTACCTTTGCCCTGCTATTAGGGAGGCTATGATTCTATCCGCTAGGAGGCATACCTTCTACCGTACACTAAAAGATCAAATTCTCACTCAAAGACAAAGTTGTTACCATTCTAGCTGCAACCAACAACATCATCGCTTGCTTGAATAAAGTGCCACTAGGCTTCCAGATCTCTATAATCCACGAGGAGGTGGATCGACCCAAAGGTTACTATAATGATGAAAAAGATGCAATACCTGCCCGAAATTAGATTAGGTAGAAGGTACACTAGGATCAAAGAACTCCCTAATTTTCAAGGACAAACCAGAAGATATGGCTTAGGGTATGATCTTGAGAAGGACACTAGAACTAAGAAGTCCACCTTTTTATTCAACAGGGCTCAACTGAGGTCTACTAGTGATAGACCGAGAAGTAGGAAAAGGAAGGGGTTGAGAAACTTGGCTTTGAGATCTTTAAAGATGTCATTGTCTCTGCTAAGGGAAAATGCCCACCAGAAGGTATCACTGAGACTGATATTGATGAGGTAATGAAGAATCTGAGACTAGACTTTAAGACTGAGACCATCAACTGTGAGGAAGTTTCTGCCATCCTCGAATCAAGCATTAATGACATTTTATTTGAAGATGATATCTATACTTTTCCTTTATTTGAAACTGATGATGTAATAAACTCTAAAGTTTATACAATGAAATCAGATTTTGCTTACTTGTTCGATGTCTTTTCTGATGGTAGTGTGCATTGCATTGATCAAGAAACTTGCATATTTTACATTTATTCCATATGCACTGAACCATTGAACATTGGCACAGAAAATGCACCATGCATTTTGCATATTTCGAAAGATGTTACCCCTGAAGAGAGGAGAGAAATTGAACAAATATTAATAAAATATTCAAAAGAATTTACTTGGACATATGAAGACATGCCTGGCATCAACAGAGACATCGCTCAACACTGCATCCCTATGAAAGAAGGGTGTAAACTAGTAAAGCAGAAACTGAGGAGACTCATACCATAATGGGCCCAATTGGTAAAAGAAGACATCAAAAAGTAGATCAAGGCTAAGTTCCTAGAGGTGGTAGACTATCCAAAGTGGTTGGCAAATGTCATGCCAGTGCCAAAGAAAGACGGAAGAGTCAGAATTTGTGTCGACTACAGAAATCTAAACAAAGCATGCCCAAAGGATGACTTCCTTTTACCTCTCATAGATGTGTTGATAGACAACGCTGCCTCCTATGCAATGTATTCCTTCATGGATGGATTTTTTGGATACAATCAGATTTTGATGGCCATCATCGATAAAGCAAAGACATCCTTCATTATAGAATGGGGTACTTACTGCTACAGAGTAATGCCTTTCGGCCTGAAAAATGCAGGTGCAACCTACTAAACAACAACCATGTTTAATCACATGATACACAAAGAAGTTGAGTTGTACGTAGATGACATGATGGTTAAGTCAGAAACTAGAGAAGGGTACCCAACTGCTCTCGAGAAATTCCTTAGAAGGGTTGAAAAGTACAACCTCAAGCTTAATCCTAAAAAGTGCGTATTCAGGGTAACTTCAGGCAAGATACTTGGGTATATTGTCAGCCATAATGGAATTAAAGTGGATCCAAATAAAGCAAAAGCAATCAGAGAAATGCCAGTGCAAAAAATAAAGAAAGAAATCAGAGGGTTTCTAGCGAAGCTATAGTTTATAAGCAGGTTCATCGCCAAGTTAACAGTAGTTTGCGAGCCCATCTTCAAGTTACTCAGAAAACATCAGCCAGTCATATGGAATGAACAGTTTCAGTAAGCATTTGACAAGATTAGAAACTACCTAGCCAATCCACCAGTTCTAAAACCACCAAAGTCCGGGTTGCCATTAACCTTGTACCTAGCCATTGAAGGGAATGCAATCGGTTCAATGCTAGCCCAAGAAGAAGAAGGGAAAGCAGAATATGTAGTCTACTACTTAAGCAAGAAAATGCTGCCTTATAAGGAAAAATACAGTCAGGTTGAATAGATATGCCTAGCAATAGTATGGGCAATGAAGAAGCTCAGACACTACTTTCAATCATAAAAAAATTCAAGTTGTGTCCAAAATGGATCCTATGAAGCATCTCTGCGAAGCTCCATCCCTAGTGGGAAAACTCGCCAAGTGGCTCATTCTATTTATAGAATTTGATGTATAGTATCTAACTAAGAAGACAGTGAAAGGGAGAGCAATTGCAAAATTTTTAGCCCGCAACCTTATTCCATATTCAGAAGAAATTCAACTAGACTTTCCAGATGACCTCAACAGAACCATCGAGGTATAGGGATGGAAAATGTACCTCGACAGAGCAGTCAACCAATTCGGAGCAGGAGTCGGGATCATACTACTAACACAAGAAGGTGAAGTGGTGCTAATCGCTAAGAAGATAACATTCAAAGTTATGAACAACGAGGCAAAATATGAAGCATGTGCACTTGGCATGGAAGCTTTGATAGCTCTGGGAGTGATAGAAGTTGAAATATTTGGGGATTCCATATTGGTAATCAATCAGACTATTAAAGAATAGGAACTAAAAGAACAACACTTGAGGCCATACCTAAGCCACCTACAGTAGCTTGCCTTATCCTGCCATAAATGCAAATTCATCCATCTCCCTAGAAACCACAACCAATTAGTGGACGCACTTGCTTCCCTAGCATCAATATGGGAAGGACTGACCAAAATGCCCATGAAGCCTCTAATCCTACTCAAATCAGAGCAACCTAGCCACAAATACCTCAGAATAGCAGAAGTAAGAGCAGACAACAAACCCTAGTTCTACGATATACAACAATACCTCACAAAGAGAATTTACCCTGAGAAGGCAATAAAAAAAGACAAGGCAATCATCCAGCAATTGGCATCAAAATTCACATCACACCAGGGTGTATTATACAAAATAACTTTAGATGGGATACAACTTAAATTTTTGAATGAGACAGAAGCTACTAGAGCAATGGAAGAAGTACACAAGGGTGTCTGTGGTCTGCACATGAATGGCATCATTCTAACTAAGAAGTTAATGAGACAAGGGTTCTTTTGGATGACGATGATGGAAGATTGCATCATATTAATAAGAAGGTGTCATAAGTGTTAAATTCACGGGGACATCAGCCATCTTCCCCCAACAGAGTTGCACTTTATCTCTTCTCCATGGCCCTTCTCAGCATGGGGTTTAGACATAATCAGAGAAATCCACCCTACAGCCTCGAACGGACATAGGTTCATCCTAGTAGCGATCGACTACTTCACAAAATGCATCAAAGCTTAATCGTATGGAAAACTTAGGGCAAAACAAGTTGCAAAGTTCATCAGAGAGAACCTATTCTGCCGATATGGGGTTCCCCATCATATAGTTTTATATAATGATGTTCGGTTCCAAGGGGAAGTGAAGGAATTACTAAGAGTTATAAGGTGGAACATCACAAATCCTCACCCTACAAACCACAAGCAAACAGAGCAGTCGAAGCTGTAAACAGTAGATAATCATCATTATCTAATGTTTATCTTATCATTTAGAAAAGCTTTGTAATAATTATTGCTAGAGCATATACTACGTGCATCTATTTAATCATTCATGATGCATCAATTGTCTTCATTGTGCTTATATAGAATCGTACATAGTTGTGTTAACCTCTGTTTTGTAGGTGTATTCTAGATTAGGACTAGATTTACATTTTCACACTTTTTCTCTTTCATATGTATTTACTAGGAAAGCCTTGTAAATTATTATGTTGAATTTCTCATACTTTCTATTATCATCAACGTGCTTATATGAATGCATATATATCAACTATCATTATCAAAACTAGGGTGTTACGGTAGCCACATATTGAGTATTAAAATGAGAAATAGTCAAAAAGTATATGAGATCTCCCGAACTTGAAATCTCTATTGGGGACGATACTCGTTGAGTGACCTGATGTCGTCCCTCTTATCTTTTCCTGGTTTTCTTAAAACCAATTGGTGACTCCAAACAAAAAAGCATCTCACATCCCCTCAAGACCAAACATTTGTCCCTGCCCCGTAAACGGAATGGATTTCCCATTCGGTAAAGTTGCCATGTCCCTTAGAATGTCCCTTTGAAACAAATCTCGTCGCTCACAACTATCATTTTGTGAAAGCATCGGTGGTGATCTTTGCATCATCAAGTGCCCTGACTAGAGTGTCTCTGTGCTTCTTAGAGGCCATGAACAAATCCTAAATACTAGCTTATGCCTGAGTTTTCTTAAGCTATTTAAGAACCTTATCATCTTCTTTCTTAGTCGGAGCCACATCAATTAACATTTCCTTCCCCTTTGAGACATCCTTTCCCTTTTCAGGAAGTTGGTAGACTCTTCTGCTACGAGTTATGTGGTTAACTGAGGGTAGAGGCTTTTTAACTATCTGCTTTTTATTATCTGGTTGTGGTGTCTCTTGACTGGTTGCTTTTACATTATTTTCCTTGTTCCATACAATGATCTCAGAGTCATCATGTTCCTGAGTATCTGTGCCTTGTTTAACTTCTTCATCAGAGTCGTACCATATGTCAATTCCCATGACTTGTAAGTTTGGAGACTGAACGATCTTGGTCATTCCATCTTCTTCATCAAACTCTTCTCTCCATCCTAAGGGCACTATATCCTGTAGAAGGACATGAGCTATTGTAGGTGTACTATACTTGACTTTATAGTCAAATTTTCCAGATGGTTGGCTAGTAAATCCCATACTTCAGGTTTGCTTTGCTCAACTTTGAGGTTTTCATCTATTTCATATGGGTAACAGCAGTCAATCACTTCACCATTCATTGGAAGGGCTACATCTCTAACTCTCATTTGCATTATCAAGTGGGGAGTGAATGCTCGAGGCATTGAAATATATTTAAATGTGGAAGGGTCCCATTCATCTTCACTAGAATAATAATAGTTAAGAATCAGACTTAAGAGTTCATCTTCTAAGATCATTAAGAATTCTTTTTTTGCTCTGGCTTCTTATTCATCTAGTGTTTCCTGAATGGCTTGGATTGATTGTTCGGTAAAAGTTTCAAGCAGGCCGAATAAGATTGTGTTGATTGTTGGTAGAGGCATAGTGAAGTAATTTGGAAGGGGGTTCATTTTGACATTAGGTCATCTTTCAGGATCATTAATCTTTCCTGAGTCAATGAGGTCTTGGATTACACTTTTTAGAGTTCTGCAAGTGTCAATAGTATGGTCGGGCATTTAGTGGAAGTGGCAAAATAGGTTCTTGTCAGTGGTTTTAGTTCTCTTGGTTGTAGGAGGTTCTTTTGTTGAAGTCTTTGGAAGACCTTGGATAGTGGGAGGTTAAAGTTGGAAAATCTTCTAGGTGGCTTGTTAATGACATTGACAGATGGTGGGTTGAAAGCATCTGGTTGAATTTGGGTTATCTCGGCAGTTCATGTGAAGGTGTTTTGATTTTGGGTATTGGTTTGAGTGTTTCAACGGAAAGTATTTCTAGGTTGTTATGTTTCCTCATCTTCTATTCTGATTCCAGCATAGTGAAGTGCTCAGAAATCAAAGTAATGGGCAAAGATCATATGTGTTCTGAAATAGGGCAATGATCCTTTGATTATTAACTCTATCTGCTCATCCTCCAGAGGACAGTTTCTCATCTTGACAGCTTTGGCTCAAAATCTTGCAACATAATCAGAGAAAGATTCACCAGATTTCTATTTTATAGTTTCCAGATATCTACAAGTTATATCCAACTGAGTGTTATATTCATATTATTTGATGAATTTCTGAGTCAATAGCAAACAGTCACTCGTGATGTCATCATCAAGGTCAAAGAACCATGCTCTTAGTCCCTCTTCTAGTGATGTGAAAAAAAAATCGAACAATCTGTGATTCTGTAAGCTTAGTAGCAACTATGAAGGTGGCGTATTGCCTTAAATGGACCCTTAGATCCCTAGTTCCATCAAACTTGGTAAAGTTTGGCAATTTGAAATCATTAGGAAGCAGTTCATCTTTAAACAGAGCTAAATCAGTGAAGCTTCTAGATTCTTGAGACCCTTTGTCTTTAAAGGTGAATTCCAGTTGAACCATCATATTGGCTAGTAGTTTGACCTCCCATGCTGACTTAGGCTTGGTCAAGTTAGCAATCTTAGCAGCTTGTTATTGTGGTGTTTTAAAGGCACGGTAATACTCATCATCATCTTTAATCTGTACAGGATTATGAAGGACACCCTTTCCTCTATCTGCTCATGGGTGGACAGATGTAGATGCTTCATTTATTGGAGTGGCAGTACGGTTTCACTCTTAGGAGTTTCTAGTTTGAACATTGGTGGCTTTGATTTGGGCTTGAAGGATTTCTGCTATGGTGCCATCAGTAAGCAATTTCTGAATCCCCTCTTTCATCTTATCCTCGAATTATTGACATGAAGTGTCTTCTAAATCACCCATGTTGAGATCTTGTCTGTTGAACATTAGTGAGATAGAATAAATAAATGATTAATGATGCATGCATGAGATGTACCTATAAAAGAATACGATTAGCATGTATGCATGATGTGCTCATGCATAATTTTATTATGATTGATGCAGATAGCTGCAAAAAATGTGGTTAGTATATGTGGTCTATATGTATGTCGTGTATGCATGATTATGTGAGAGACTGTTGACTTTTCCTGCACAAGGAATAAACCAATCATAAGCAATCTCCTGCTTCCAGCCTTATTGCTCCATAAGGTTATTTAGTCTCTTTCTTAGGTGGGTTTTTGACCCGATAGTCAGTAGGGGACTATGGTTCCGCTCTCAGACTAGGTTGTTTTGATTTGTATTGATGAGAATCAAGAGGTAAACTAAGGAACGATGCACAAATGCACTTGAGGTAAGCATATAATGTTAATGTGAGGACCAGTCATTGGGTCACAAATGGCGTCTATAGTTCTTACATGCCCGTGTGTGTAGGGGCTATAGTCAATAAAAGGGGTCCATTTTCATGTCCCCACATCGATATTCGATACGTTTACCCAGAGGCATAAAAGCATCATTTGATAGTTTACAATTTGATTCTTTCAACATAAATGTCTGCAATCTAGTTGAATTCCTAACCCATCTATTTAATCTGATAAGGACAAATGGATGATACTCGTAGGTTCTGTCATTAAAGATGTCACTATTCCCCAGTTCTCACCAGCTATTCATACTAAGGTGAATGATTCTTATCATTCCTTGCACATCAGGCTTATGCAAGGTAAACAAGGATCATACAGTCTAAGTGTGAGCAGTCTATGAGAATGGACGTAATGACGTCAATTGGTGATGGAAACTAAAAGTGGCATAGCATTTATGAATGTCAGATCAAACGAACAACATCAGGGCTAGCATGCAAAGTTTTGGCAGGATCTTAGCAGAGATTTCTATTGGTTTATTTACATGAGCTGAGTCAAGGGTGTAAGGGCTCCTTTAGAGAGAATGCCCCCCCTTCGTGACTAGGGTTACGGACTCCAGTCAGTGAGTCTAGCATTCTTTTGATAACTCGGGTCGCCCCCTTAAGGACTTGGGTCACATACTCTAGTTAAATGAGTCCGCCGAAACCACGAGTAAAGGCTAAAGGTGACAAATCCAAATTGGTCACCCCATGACTCGAGTGGAACCATAGTGGATCACTTTCCGTCATTGTCGGCTGATAGGGACCAAGAGTGCACATGTGATTATGTAGTGCAAATGCAGTGGTGAAGGGCTCCATATGATTTAATATAGTGTAATGAGAAATAGCCATTTTTGAATTGATCTCTCTAACTAGAGTCCCCAATGGAGTTGCCATTGTGAGCGACCTTCTTCTGTCTGAGGTCCCCAGAGGGGGATTAGGATGTTTTTCCGATTCTGAGAGACATGGTAACTTTGCCGAATGGGATATCCATTCCGTTTACGGGATAGGGACAAATGATTTGTCTCGGGAGGATGTGAGATGCTTTGTGTTTGGAGTCACCACCTAGTTTTTAGAAAACCAGGAAAAGATGAAAGGGATGACATCGGGTCAATCAACAAATATTGTCCCCAGTAGAGATTCTAAGCCTGGGAGATCTCATCTACTTTTTAACTATTTCTCATTATAATGCTCAATATATGGCTACCGTAATAGCCTAGTTTTGGTAATGTCAGTAGATATATGCACATTCACACAAGCATATTGATAATAACGGAAAGTATGAGAAATTCAGCGTAATTATTTACAAGGCTTTCCTAGTAAATACATTCAAAAAAGGAAAAGAAGATTGCAAAAATGTAAATCTAGTCTTGATTTAAAAAACACCTGCAAGACAGAGGTTAACATAACTATGTGCAATTCCATCTATTCAACCACTCAGACAGTAGATAAGCATGACAAAGATGATTAACGCACCATGAATGATTAAACAGATGCACATAGTTCATGCTCTCGCAGATTATAAAGCATTTCTAAATTATGAGATAAATAGTAAATGATGATGATTGCATCATCAGACTGCAAATTCAAAGCTTTAGCTTAGATAAGTTAGCTTTCATATTTATTGAATGCATATAGATGCAAAATGACAATTTATTATAAGCAAAACAAAGCAGAGATTATTCAATCAGCATGCAAATTGCCAGTCTCATCACATAGATCACATCAATTTCTCAAGTGCTGGTAGCAATAAAATAAAATGCAAGACAGTAAAGTAAACGTGCAAAAATTATTATTTGGTCCTCAAATTCGACTGAGCTTGTTTGGTGTTTTTGAAGCATTAGCTTCGAAGGATTCTCAAGTTATCCTCGCCAAGAGGTTGAAAAATGACATGTGTAATGCAAATTCGTGTACCTTTGAAGCATGCTTTGACAAAGATGTGGTTGGGTTTGGTTCAAAAGTGATCTAAAAAATCCTACAAAAAATGTAGAAGATGAGCTAAAAGTGTGTGAATTGGGACTCCTGAGTCTTCAATTCGACAATGTTTCAGTGTGTGTGTCTGCTTTTGGCTCTCTTTAGCTCTTGCCTCCTTCAAAATGGGAGGTAGAGCCCCTATTTATAGGGAAAAATCCCTAAAAATATTTGATCACATATCCCAATATGCGTGTGTGCACACGTACCGAGGCACGTGATCACGCTTGATCACGCCTCTGGTGCACATGATCATGGGCCTGGGGCGCGTGATCACACACTCTTGCACGTGTCACACGGCCTTTGTAGGCTCTGATCGAGCTGTTTTGGGGGTGGTGTTCAGGGTTTTGAGACCTTCCGAATGAGTTTTCGACGTCCGTTTTGTCAAAATTGGCTTTCGATTTTGTGAAGTGGAACTCTGGTCTCATAAGATGAACACTAGTCTGTTGAGTTGGTCGTTTTGAGAAACGATTGTTAAAAATGAGCAACTTACCACTCTGATAATTCGTAATTCATAAAATCGGGGTGCAACTTAATGATTCAGAGGTCGATTTTGCTCTTTGAAGGCTCAGTTTTGCTTTTTCAAACTCACGGCACGCTTGAGAGGTGGTACGAATGAACAGACACTTGTGATTTTTGGAGAGATGTTTTCATCATTAGTCCTTTTTGGGGGACAATCAAAATTCAATGTATGAAAACATGATTTAGCCTCTAGGTTTTCAAGATAATGCCAATCTATATCTTGTTTGCCGCCTGCATCGCTCTTTGTATGGCTATAAATAAGCTCCGCGAGCTTGGTTTACTCTATTCGCAACTTTCTTATATAGTTTGGCTTTTGAAAATTCCAAAGCTGATAGTTCTCTATTCATTAACATTCAAGCTACTCATAAACTCTTTATTTTAGTTTATATTGATGATATTGTGATCACCGGTTCATGCACCAAAGTCGTTGAGAAACATATTGACATTCTTTAATCCGAGTTTCCAATTAAAGACTTGGGGCCACTAAGCTATTTTCTTGGTAGTGAAGTTCTTTGCAATTCCACCAAAATTCTTCTATCACAACAGAAGTATATTCTTGATCTGTGAAAAAACCAAAATGTTTAGTGTTAAGCTGAATTTGACTCCCATGGGCAGCTCTCTTACTCTTTCCAAAACATCTGGGACTACTCTTTCAAATGGAGAAATATATCGACAAGCAGTGGGTGCTCTCCAATATATCACCCTCATATTAATTCTTTATATCTAAATGAATCATTGAGTAATTTATATGTCAAATTCCAACCAGTCGATATATTGAATATTTTGGGCCTTTTATTATTTTCTCTACGAAATCTTTATACAATGTTTCATAACTTGTGGATGTGTTCATAAAATGAAATCAGTCTTTTAATAGGAGAAAGAACAATATCCAAAGATATTAAATTATCTTGAACACATATTTAAAACATCACATGTACATCTCACATGAAAAAATCCACCATCGATATTTAGTTGGCCAATATTTAGAAGTTCACTAATTGATGTGGTATTTACAGCCACATTATCAAAAGAAATTGAATTTTTTTTTACTAATCCATATTCTTCTAAAATAATTTTTTTATCATTCTACAAATATTATCGTCGATATGTCTTTCATCAAAAACACTAAATGCAATAATTTTTTTTTAACATCCATTCATTATCAATCCAATGACAAGTTATACCCACATAAGAATTATTTTGCTAGTGATCACTCCACAATGTCACTGCATATGCAAACTCTACCATTAAAATTAAAGAATGCAATTTTGATTTTCCCTCTTTATATATTTTAAATATAGTTCTTTTAATTGTACTCCTAGGCACACATTTAACAACAGGATTTAATACTTTTTGACAATAATTTACAAAATCAACTTTTTCACAAAAACTAAAAATTAAATGTTCCATGCTTATCATGTTAGATAATTCAATTTTATTTCTATCATCAGAATAGTTAAATAATTGAGGAGTAGAAGAAGAAGATTTGTACCTAGTAATTTGAGTTTGCCTCAATGTTATACCTAATTGATTTGCATGTTTTTTTGCCAAATGTCTATAGAAAGTCCCATAGCCACTGCCAAATTTAAATTTGTAACATTACCCACAATAATTATAAATTACATCAATTATGTCATCTGGTTTTGGCACCCTTTTAAAATGAATTTTAAAAATATCGGATTGTGATTCCCCTTGTCATTGTTGAGTATTTCTTGTGGTTGTTGCAACTTCATCAACAAGGGCTTCTTGGCTTTCTTGTGTTGACACATCATATTGTAAAATAGAGGGAGTAAAATGTCTTATTCATTAAGTGCTAATGAAAAATTTAACAGAATGATTAAAGTGTTGAGAGAACTAAAACTGAGGGATGTAAAAATTCTATTACATTTAAAACATTACTCTTTTTTTCTATAAAAAATTATCTGTTTTATTCTAATTAACTAAAAAATCCCTCTTTTATTCAATTAAAAACACTTTTTCTTTTTTATATTTAATGTACAAAGTAAGAAATATTTAACTTTTCAACTATTTTCTATTATTTATTTATTTATTATTATTACTTTGCATGTTAACAATATACATATACTCTTAGTAAAAAATAATCAAATAAAATTATTACAATAAATTTTGAGTTCTCACTTTTATATTTGATTAATTTATAGTTTTTAAGTATTAAATTAATTTAAATACTTATTTTGAAATATGTAAATTATTTATAATCACACAAAACGCGGATTGACAACTAATTTTATTTAATTAGTGATGAACTTAGATACTGTATTAATAAAGTGTTAGATAATTACTTGTCTGAAATTCAAAGTTCCAAAACAACTTAATTTATTGTCAAAATAATATTTTAGAATAAGTGCTTTATTTGAATATAGTTTTTGCAACACCTACAATATCAATAAAAACCTAATGTTTATTTAGGGTCTAAAAGATTGCTTTACTAAAAACATTAATTTAAGATTTGGAAAAAAAATTATTATTTACAAACGATATATTATTTATGAAAAAAATTATATTCATGAATTTGAATGGAAATTGACATGAAAATTAATTAATCATTCAATTTTTTTTTGTAACAGTTAATCATTCAATTTCAAAACTAGAAAAAATAAGTATTTATTTTTATGATTTTGTAATAAATTACAATAATGTGAAGTTCCATTCAATATGCCTCCATACTAATGTCCAAAGAATGATAATCAAAATGCCCCATAATTTTTATTTTTGCGGATAAAATCAAATATGTCCTTATTTCTCTTTTATAATATAATATCATTATAATTGAATCTCTAATTATTTATTTAATATTCTAAAACTTAATTTTTTAAAAACAAATCATATATTTAAATTTACATATTAAATATACAATATAAACAAATTTGTAAATATTAACAAGTTGCATTGAATTCAATCTCAAAATATATATTTAGATAATTATAAACCTATCAAAATCAATAAAAAATTTATGACAAAATAATAAAATCCATTATACCTAAAATTCTAACTAAGAATCTACAATCTTGAGTTAATAACTTGCAAGTATTAATGATTTTTATTTTTTATTTTTATTTTGCATTTTTAATATAAACAATTTAAGTATATATATAAAATTTAATATGTAATGGACATTTAAAAAATAAATAATATATTAAGATAATTACAGAACTTAAAAAATTTAAAGATTGTATTAGCTAGTAAAAAATTATTCAAGAGTAAAGAATAATTTTATCATTTAAATTATTAAAAAGTCAAATAAATAGTAAATTTATAAGTAAGTAGAATGCAAAAAGCTCCACCCTATACGTTATAATTTTTTTTTAATTATGAGATATTTTTACATCACATTAAGTATAGAAATAATATTTATTTGCATTTTCATATTTAGTACTAATACTAAAAAATTTAATTTTGTGAGAATTTGACTACACAATTTTTTGCTACGAATCATATTCATACAAAAATTAAATAAAATTTTATGTGTTTAAAATTTTACTAATAAATACAATATATACAAAATACGTAGAAAAAAAATATTTTTTATTATTATATATTCTTTGGAGCACATCTTTTTATTTGTTACGTGACATTGTTTGGAGCCAAAGGGTACAAGGAATTAAAAAATGCGTTTTTATCTCCATATAAAACTATTAATCATTATTATATCATTTCATTTTGGACAAAATGAAACATGTTATTGTTTCTATTTTCTATTTTTAAATTTGAACTGACTATCTTTTGGAAAATAACTTGAAAAAATTAAGAACTAATTTTTATATTTTTAATATGTAAAATCTGTTTCTATATATTTTTAAAGTTAAAATAAGAAAAATATGCTTTAAAATATTTTTTTTAATGAAATTTTATTGATATAATCTTATTTTAAAAACAAAAAAAATAAAAAATGAATACATCTTTAAAAAAAATGAATATAAAAAACGAATAAATAAATAACACTTGCGGCGTGTTTTATATATATATATATATATAGAGAGAGAGAGAGAGAGAGAGAGATAATTCTACTTATACCCTCTATTTTACCACATATTATGCTATTTAACTCACAAATTTTATTCGATTCTTTTTCTCATAAAAAAACTCATAAATTTTAAAAAGTATGTTTTATTTTTCGTACTGTTATATTTTTTTTACTTTTTTGGTCAAAATCTTTTGTTGAAATTATTCTAAATAAATATAAATAAATAAAATATTATTTAATTTAAAAAGCGGTTCAATTATGAAATAAAAAAAATAGATTTAAGTTATTTGATTTATATATCCAATAGTTTAAACTAGCAATTAAAAAAATAAAAGTAAAAAAAAAAGAACTCGCTTGATTAAATTTTCTATGTGACATAAATATTTCAAATTAATAATTAAATAGAGATATTTAAAATTAAAAATAATTAATTAAAAGTTTTCTTTTATTTTCAGCAATAGAAGTCCAAGTTGAAGCTCTCAAGGAGAGACACCTAAAGGAAACCCAGATAAGTAATCGAGAGAGATGCAGATAAACACTTAATGGCAGCAGTGTCAAGAATAATATGCTGATCCAAATTAATACCAATAAGCTTGCTTTTTTCAAAGTGTTAGTGATATGCACTAGGTCAATCATTTATGACTATATTTTGACTTTATTATTTTATTAATAAAGAGACATTTCCATTATCATTTCCTTTTTATGATAATTAAATGAATAGTTAATTCATTCTAAATTCATCAGGTATGTGACTAGATAATAAAACTCTTAGATTAAATATGAGTTCTATTCAGATTATCCCTTGCCATTTATTTATTATAGAATTAACAATGAATTAATGCTAGGATGGTATTGACTGATGATTATGTTTTACTAATCATGAATATAAGTCAATTCATAGGTACTTGTTTAAGAAATCAAGTACTGGATTGACCCACTATGAGAATACTACATCAATATTTGTCATAAGTATTTCTCATCACAATAATATTATTTTAGTTCTTCGACCTTGAAATCACCATGGATTTCTACATAACTATTTTATATTTTGACACATTCTAACATTGTCTTTAACAAGATGATAGAATAGAATGTTGTTGGACATGAAATGCGTTATATGAGGAATGTGAGTGATTGAAAAGGAATTTATCCTCATTTAATATGAGTAAGATATCTATGGGCTCCTTGATAAGATAGACTGAAAGGAAATTGCATGGCCATGTTGAAATGAATTGATAAAGAGTTATCATTCTCAGTCTACTTGAAATCAAGCCATAATATTATTAAAATGTATAAGGATGGCATAAACTATGCCTTATGTTCAATTAAGATATCATGTGATAAAGGAACTACAATATTGACTGTAATAAGGTTATGTCGGATTATCAGCATTCACATAACTTGGATAGTCATAATGTCTTGCTAGAGACCAATTATGACTTATAAGTCTAAATTGAGATTTAGACCCACTACTAACGTTTTATGAATTTACCGGATCACACACTTTTAACAGGCCCAAAACGAATATGGATTTACTAAACCTAGTTAAACTCTGTGGAAATAAATAAATAATATATATATATATATTCGTATATATATATATATATATACACAAGATCATACACTTTGAACAGGCCCAAAACGAATATGAGTATGCTAAACCTAGTTAAACTCTGTGGAAATAAATAAATAAACAAATATAGGATCTAAGGGGTTACTGTGCTATGCTATGAATGCAAAAGATGATGCAAGATGATCACTGTGCCAATCTTACGCTCCTAGACACGGAGGTTACTGGACCAAGAATGCAACAAGCAAAAATTATAAGCAAGAATTTCACAGAGTTCTGATGTGCAGGATCCTAAGAACTTAGGCAAGCACAGAGCATACTTTCTGCTACTTACGAAAATTAAAGAACAGAAAATGAATGCAGAAAACTTAACAGAAAGAGATGAAGATTAAAGGCTTACTGAAAAATATCTTTATTTATTTATCCACGTAAAGGAAAATACAGAGTTCTTTATCCAGTAAATAGCAAGGGAAAATTATAGAAGTTTACAGAGAGCTATATTAGAGAGATACAACAATTTTTGTTTTGTGATATATTTTAAGATCCTATTTCTTTATTTCTAACACGAGAGATCTTCAACCCCCTTGCAGGAGAGGAGGAGAGCTTCTTATATAGGTGAGAGGGAGAATCTTTTGATGCTATAGATGCATATGAGGCTTCTGCTTTAGTTGGTGATGAATAGCATTTTTTCTGGAGAATAATGGCAATGGTTGGGTAGTCTTTTCTTCTTTATCTATCTTTATCGATATTATTTTGCTGAATAATTATGCCAACCATGTCACGGAAATGGAATGAGGGACCCCATCCTTGCGGGATAATAGACTGCAGCGGAATCAATGCTGATGGAGGAGCTAAATATTTGATATAGAAGTCAAATTTTCCTGATGGCTATCCTAGAAGGTCCCACTGAGGCTGTCTGGGATGATCAGTGCCTATCAAAAACAAAATATTATTATCAAAATATCTTTTTTTTTATTTACCCTAACTTTTGCATAGGCCGTCCAAAAAGGATTTTTAACCCATCAGGTTTTAACTATATACAAGTCTTTACAAAAGAGAAACATGCTTATGGGCCTGTAAGCTTTATAGCAGGAAAATTGCCAAAAAAATCATCTTCATTATCATTACCCAAATCGACGAAGGGCTCTGAAGACTCAGACTGGCTGGACTGGGCCGAGGAGGAAGACCTGGATTGGATCAACTGTTGCATGATTCTAAAATATTCGTCTTCAGTTTTGGCTTGAGCAAGGAGAGCACTAGCATGAGACTTTTGGGCTAGAAAGTTGGACTGAGTGTGGGATTTTCCAAGGATGCCCTGCTTCTGAAGCCAGGCCATAACTGCTGATTTGGAGACTTTATCTAAGGCGGTATATGAGTTCCACCATTTGACTTTGAAATTCCTCTGGAGGACTGTCATATCTTCTGTGACATGGTAATCCAGAAACCATTGGGAAACCCAGGGAACAAAAAATTTAGAACAGAAGAGGCAGAGAGGAGATAATTTCTTTTCAAGGGCTGAGGGTTTATATTGTTCTTTAAAGAGGTCAAATCCGTCTTTAACAAAATGAGGGAAGATTTCAGGGATAGGACCATAGTTATTCCACCATTTAGAAAACCATGCAGGGAATTTAGAAATGTCTGCACGATCTGTAAGGAAGAATAGCCATGAGTGGGTTCTATAACTGCTTTGGATAAGGAAGGTGTTAAACCATGCCTGTT
>CATIWM010189062.1:0-13892 GCA_949671775.1 Mallotus repandus
CATCCATTAGAAAACACCCAAATTTGGCTTTCAGTTACCATCCAATTCCCACGTCTGATGTGAGCTTCACTTCATGCATGCAATTTGAGTACCAGGACCTTATCTTATCCAACCAATTGCTTATTCTTCCCTAATTAAAATAGACCTCGAGTTCGAAGAGAACGAACGAAAATCTGAACCTGCTATTTCTTTGCAATCTTTACGAATGGTCCATAGAATCTCTCCACATTTCTTCATGCTTGGCCGGTTCTGTCTGCGTGTTGCCAAACATTGCAAGGCCAATTCCAGAATCTTCTCAAGGAGTAAGTTATTTACAGGAGTCCTTTCCAGCCTTTGGTCCAAGATTGAAATTGCATCTCCCTCGGAAAACTTCTTCATAGCCTGTACCAACCCAAGTCACAACACAGACAACTTGATGACTGCATGTAGAACTGCGCTTTTATAACTATATCAAATCAGCGATTAACAATATACATATTGAGCTAATGAAGAGAGGGAAAAGAAAATCATACCCATTTTGCAGTTATGCGCTCCTTAAGTTCCCTTTTTGGTTCAATAGGTCGCCTGCTCGTGACTAGTTCAACAAGCAACACTCCAAATGAATAAACATCACTCTTTTCCGTCAGTTGATAGGTCTTCAGGTATTCTGGGTCCAAATAGCCAGCAGTTCCTTTAACTTGAGTAGACACATGGGTGGCTCCTGAATCTGTATCAGCTGCCAATCTAGCAAAACCAAAATCGGCTACTTTAGCTCGAAAATTTTCAGTGAGGAGAATGTTGGATGACTTAATATCCCTGTGAATAATTGGGTGATCTGCAAGGAAAACAAACAGAATCAAATTATATGTCAGAATTCAGTTTATGCGAATCTTAGAGAGCAAAATAACTCCTCCAATTTGATGAATGTCAACTAGGTGAGTTGCAATCAAAAGAAAACCTGTGTACATGTGAAGGTAGGTCACTGCATGAGCCACATCAATTGCAATGTCTAGGCGCATAGGAAGATCAATAACAGTTGCGTGCACGCCTACAATAATTTACCTCTCAAATCAATATTACAGAAAATTAACAATGAGAAGAAAAGCAGGCCGAGAATATGATCATATAACTCACAATCCAAGTGTTCTCTGAGAGTTCCGTTAGGAACATGCTCCACAATAACAATTCTTTCATCTTCATGTTCCAAAAACCCGTAAAACTTCACCAGATTCAAGTGCTCCACCTGTGCTAGTATTCGAACCTCACTCTGAAACTCGACACCTAAATGCTTATCATATAAACTCTGCCAACAAAGACCCATAAAAAAAAAATCGAGCACATTTTATTAGGCCCTTTAATTTCATAATCAACACAATAAAACGAAACTATTAAAATAAAAACCTTCACACCAAGAACCAACCTTCTTAGCACGTTTGATAGCAACAAAGCTACCATCTTCAAGTCTACCTTTGTAAACAGTCCCAAAGCCTCCTTGACCAATCTTGCAAGATGGTGAAAAGTTCCTTGTAGCTTTATATATTTCCTCCATGGTAAGTTTTAAACTCCCTGGCTCTGTACGATGAGTCGAATTATGGGGACTTCCATAGATGGATCCTCTACCTGATCCTGAACTTCTTCTTCTATCTCTCCCACCCCTAGTTGACTCGGATACAACTGATCACAGTAGTCAAACCCATTTAAAAGCTTAATCCAAAATAAAGATCCCACATCAAAGATCAAGGCTTTATTAACAAAGAGCTAAGAATTTACAACATAAAAAATCAAGGCTTTATGAACAAAGAACTAAGAATTACCAGAGCTGGCTTTAAACTCTTGAGAGTCGGCGAAACTCTTCGAGGTGGTGGGCTCAGGAGGCGTAAAGCAGGCAATGAACACTCCAGCCAATGATTTAGCAGCGGCAGCCAGCGGGTTCTGGCTTTTGACAGTGGAGGCGTCGGAGTAGGAGGAGCTCGGTGAGTACATGTATTTTTCCGGCGTTGACCGGGCGTTCCGACGACCGTAGACGGAGCGGGGACTTTTCATTATTAAGATTGAGAGATAAAGAGAAAAATGTGAGCTGGAAATGGCGGGTAGTTGTGTGAGGGAGAAAAATCAAAGAAAAACTTGGATTTTTATTTATTTCTTGAAAAGCCAAGGTGGGTGACACTAACGTGCGCTGTTTATGCGATTAGTCATTGTCGACACCAGCCATTTTATGATATTGATCATTATTAATTTGTGGGTTAATTACTCTAATCATTTTAAAATGTAGCCTAATTCTTTTTTAAAATGGGTAAGGAGTTAAATTAAAAAAGTTGAATTTTTAATCAATAAACGTCTTAAAATAAAACTATACTATTAACTACTCAGCATTAAACAATCTAATTCTTTTTAAAATTTAGCCTAATTCACTAATACATCCTTATTCTAAAATATAATATAAGTTCTGTAAATTGATCATTTTCTATTTGAACAGTTCAATAAATGATTCGTAATTACTTATTTATTATATCTGATAAACTTAATTTAAAATTATTATTTACATTTTAGAACTACAAATTTCATTTTCATATTCATGTACAGTTGAAAATGAAAAAACATATATATTAAAAAATATATTAATATTATAATTCAATTATAGTATTTTGTAAATATTTTATTAGTAAATCAATTATTATTTTAAAAAAAAAGTGACTTATAATTTGGGGCAAAAAACTGATATTAACATTAGTTTTTATTTCACATTTTAAGCTAATTTTGATCATTTGTTGTTTCAATTCATTTTAAAAAAAAAAAACTTAACAGGAAAGTAAAATAATTATAGGGTTTTATCATTTTCGGATGAGCCCTTTTTGTATGTTTTCCACTATTTTCTTTTGTAGTGTTTTGTTTGTAAAGTTGACGTTGGTAACACTTCGGTGAACTGAGTGGAAGTCTTGAATTCTGGAGATTCTTAAAGGAAAAAAAAAACAAACAAAAAGACAAAAAAAACAACTAAAATCCATAGTATTGATTGGTTGGTTTACGAGTGAAGGTGATACTAGCAAAGTGAGCGAGTGACTTCCTCGAAAATAAGAAGCAGATAGGAGACAGTTTTGGTCGTATTATCTTCGATTTGGGTCATTTTGGATCGGAGTCGTTACGTTGGGGTTGTGGGGGCGTCATTGTTGTTTTCCTTTCTTTTCAGAGCGAGTGCTCTGCTATTCACCCATGTCCCATGTCAAAATCCTCACCAGAAACTTCCCACGAAAATATTTGTTGGTTGGCCACAAAATCTTGCACCCTACTTCATAGATGGCTCCACATATGCCAGGTGTCACAACACAATACTACCAGAATTCAGACAGAGCCCTGACCAACCCAAGTAGCAACATGGAGTCATTGAGAGCACCAAAATAGCGCTTTCAGTTACCTTCCAGACATCAAACGTTCGAGCATTAAAATAGCTTTCACTTACCTTTCCAGACATCAAGCGTGCCTTCAAGTAGTAATTGTGCAGCCATAACATAAATTTTCAAAACACCAAGGGCCAATATATAGATATGTCATGAAACCTTTTCATGCTTTTCCATAAGCAGCAACAACATAGTACAGTTTTAAAGAATGCATCAACTGCATGTTTATGTAAGTTGATGAAATTTACATCTAACATTTTTCTATTTGGTTAAAAAAAAAAAAACTGCACGCCAGGGAAAAGAAGACATTGAGCCAGCAACATTCGACGTACCTTGCTGCACAGCAAATTCATATTCATCCCTTCGATTGTAAGTCAATCAACAGGATCTCCTGTTAGGATGGAGATTTTCAGTGTTATATATATATAATGATTAGCACTTAATTAAGTTGGAGTGGAAAATGACAGAGTTCTGCAGTTTGTTGAAAATTGCCAGTGTTTCAAGGAAACCCTTTCCATCATCACCTATTTTACAAGAAATAGAAATGGATAAGCAGAACTAATTTGAGGGTAATAGAGATATCAAATTATTATTAGATCCCAATCTATTCAAAACGGTAAAAGGCAATATTGCTCTATTTTCTGTACCTGATGTCTATTAAAAATCAATATAAAATATAGAAAACGACACCTGAAATGCACTTATAGCAAGAGTGATGTGATATTCACGGTGAAAACTACCCTATCAATAATAAAGATTTTAATCAGCATCTTACCTTAGTTGACCCACAAGTAGCTTACATTTGGCCCTGATGAGTTTTACGAAGTCAGCACCCTAACCTAACCTATCTAATCAGCCCGTGCACAATCCCATCTTCATTAGCTCATCTTATCACATACTAAAATCTCCATTTGTATCTAGAGCTCTATTATTCAAGGTCAAACAGCAGTAATACGATACACTATATCTTACAAAATCATATTCATATATTAAGGCGGAGATATTGTATACAAGAAACTCCTAAGTTTCAGAAAAAGATAGGATTTAAGCATCACCTCTGTTTGTGGCAGTTCATATGTAAGAGTAAGGCCAGGCACCTGAGACTGTTTGAATCGAACGTCAAGAAAAAGAAAAATCACAATGCAACTTAGAACTGTTTCTCCTTTTGTTCATGCATTCAAAGACTTTCACCTACAATGCAAATAGCAAACTCCAATAAGTTCATTAAGTTGTAAATTTGATTCATAAAAGCAATGGAGATTCTGTTTACAGGAACCCGTATAAGACAGAAAATATAAGACTAGAGAAAATGAAAAAATACCTCAAGATGAAAAGCAGACTTCAGTCTGCACCAAAAGAAATCACCACTTAACACACGCATTCCAAGTCAAGGCCTCGGATCAGCCAGACAGATTGAGCAAATTCATCTAAAACATGTCCTTGCATGGCGTGCGGTTTGGAAAAATTACACTCATCCCTCATTACCCAAGCAATATGACACAGACACGTGTGTATCGCCACCAAGTTCCACCCGGCTACAACCTGGAACTTTGTGATCACACCTGGCCTTCATCAGTTTGCGTACTCTTGCCACATCTTGCCACCGACCCTCATAGGCATATACGTTAGATATAAGAGCATAATTTACAGAAGTATTCGGCTCCAACTCCCAAAGCCTTTCGGCAGCCCACGTAGCTAATTTAACGTTTCCATGTATTTTGCATGCCCCAACAAAGGCTCCTAAGGTGTCTAATCTGTGGTCTATTGGCACTGAGGTCAAGATATTGAAAGCCTCATCCAAAAGACCAGCTCGACCAAGAAGGTCAATGAGACAAGCATAGTGTTCTAGATCCGGCATAATTTGATAATATTTTATCATTAAACTAAAATAATGAATACCCTCCTTTACTAGTCCTGCATGACTACAGGCAGAAAGAACACCTAGAAAAGCAACTCGATCTGGTCTTACACCAGTCAATAACATCGTCTCAAACGTCTCGATGCTATCTTTTGGACAACTACTGAATGCATAAGCATTGATAAGTGAAGTCCAAGCGACTACATTAGGCTGTGGAATTGAGTTAAATGATTTAAGTGCACTAGCAGTTTCACCACACTTGGAGTAGGCATTTATCATGGCATTTCCAACTGATAGAAAGGAATGAAACCCAAATTTCACTACATAGACGTGGAGTTGCGTAATTTCACAAATGGCCGACTCACTGCCAGACGAACTAAGGATGCTAGCAAGAGTAAGTTCATCTGGAGAAAAATCCTTCCGCGTCATTTCTTGTAGAAGCTTCATAGCTTCCTTCCCATGTCCCTGCTGCCCATAAGCCACAACCATAGTGTTCCAAGACACTACATTTTTACCAGCCATATTGTCAAAAGCCTTGCGAGCATCTTTTATATTTTGACTCTTTGCATACATATCAACAAGTCCACTGGCAACTAAAATATCTAAATCTAAAGATAGTTTTAAAATAAGAGCATGAATTTGCCTTCCTAAAGCCCAAGAACCCAAAGTCGCACACGAATTGAGCACGCTAGAAAATGTAAAAGCATCCCCTATCAAATTTTCCTGCTGCATCAATTTGAAGACTCTTATGCCCTCTCCTGAAAATGAATTCAACGCATAGCAAGACAACATCACATTCCACAGCACCAAATCCTTGTAATATAGTTTATCAAAAACACACCTTGCCTCCACTACCAATCCACATTTCCCATACAAATCAACAAGAGCACTATTGATAAAACAACTTAACTCATAACCAAATTTCACCACTAAGCAATGCAATTGCCTGCCAATCTCAATGTCATTTAGCTCAAGACAAGCACGAAACAAGCCATTAAATGTAATAGGATCAGAACCTACCTTATAAATCAACATTATCTTAAAATAAGAAAAACCCATGCAGAGACTCGGCCAGTAATTACTTCCACAATCAATAAACCCACAAATCAGAGTATTCCACGTCACCACATTCCTCACATTCATTTCATCGAACAGTTTATGCGCATCGTTGAGTTCTTTGCATTTGACATAAACATTTAAAATCTGATTTTTCAAAGACAACACGTTATATAATCCTGACTTCATTAGATGCGAATGCACTTGTTTTCCACCTTGAAAGCAGCCGTTTGTAGCAGAGAGTCTGAGGGCCTTTGATAGAGTTCTGATGAGACCCGACGTCGTTTTGGGAAGCAATAGCATTGTCTCTTTTCTCCACGGATTGGTCAGAGAGTGTCGGAGAAAGGGATTGGCGGGAAAGATATTTGATGTTTTAAATGGACGGTGAGGATTAAGGGAGCGCGGCATTTTTTAGATCGTAGCATAATACTTGCGCGCCCAATAATTGTTTGTGGACTCACAACTTACGGGTCAAATGCGCCCGAGGGGGCTGAACTGTTGTTTTGTTTTAATTGGATCACCAAATTTTAATTTATATTCTTTCCAATATCAAGCTTCTATTTAATTTTATATTAGTAACTTAAAATTTTTTCTCATAACTGAATAAGCTAAAATTGTTATTTTAATTTAAAATAAAAGATCTTTTTTAAATAAGTCTATATTTTTATACATTAATAGAAAATAAGAAAAAAATTGAAATTTATTTTGATTAGAATAAACTCATCATGAACATGTTAGAAAAAGTAAATTTTTTAATTTTTATAATTTCTGAACTAAATTAAAAAGTTAAAGAGATTAAAAGATTAAATGTTTTTAAAAAAAATTAGATAACTAAAAATTTTTAATATTATTTTTTTTGAAACAAAATAAAAATTATGTGATAAAAATAAATAAATTTAAATTTAGTACCAAAATTACAATAATTATTACAATTTAATGGTGTAAAGTGGCATAAGTTTCTATACACATCGAGGCTCAATATTTTGCCCAATTAAAAAAACTTTGATTTTTTTTTATTTTTTTTACAAACCATTTTTTAAAAGTTTAATTTATCTACTTTAACAGTAACCAATCAAGTTTGTCCCAGTTTGTCTCTTATAAGTGGTATAAATAGTAAAAGATATAATTTTTTTTTGAAGAGAGCAACGTTCAAACTTCCACTCTCCTCTTTTTCCTACGGTGATGTTAAAATTAACTATTTAATTTTCACTAGTTGTTCAAAACATTCAGTTGTAATAATTCTCTAAGTCCATATTTGGTTCAATTTTGCAACGAAAAATATTTTTTTATTAATGAAATGTGTTTGGTTTAAATAAATTATTTATGAAATTTATTTCAAATAAATTTCATATTATGTTATATTATATTTGGTATAAATCTAAAATTCAAACTAATTTTGATTTTGATCAAAAATACTCTTCTAAAATAGAATACGTTTTTTTTTTCAAAATAAAAATAATAAAGATATTTTAGTCATTTTAGAAATAGTCTTCAAAATTAAGGAATTTATTTGCAAATTTCAATCATTTTATTAGAATTTCATTAGTTATAAAGGATTTTCACAAATTTAAAAATATAAAATTACAAATGAATTTTACAACTTATTTATTTAAACCAAACATACATCATTTAAAATTTTAAATGAATTTCACAAAATTTAATAGAATTCATTTATATCAAATACACTTTTAATTAATTGTATAAAATAATAAATTTTATACATCTTTTAATGATTTTGTGAATTACATAACGATGGTGGTTCTTTTATTTACAAATTAATAATCATAAAATAATAAAATTTATACAATATTAATGAATTAAGGGACCAAATAGATTAGTCATAAAATAACTGGCTCCTATATTTTTCTTTTTAGTGCAAGAAACGGATGTCGGTCCAAAACCAACATCATACCTTACCAAATCTACTTAAATTTGAGTTATATATTATGGTATTTTGTACTTCTAGTCCTTCATTTTGCTTCTATTTACTGTTTACAACCCGAAACAGAAACAAAAACAAAACAAAAAATACGTGGTAAAATACAAATGATGCTGTGTGAGTGGAGGGCGCGTAGTATAAAGAGAGAACAACGACAAGATTCCAAAAGCTCTCTATTACTCTTTCTGTTCTCTTTTCTTTTTTGCCTAATGGAATTTTTCTTCCACTGCTGTTAGCTCTCTTCCTCTCGAATTAGGGTTTATGCTCTTTCTTTCGGCTTCTTTTCTATTGAAATTCAAGTTTAAATTCAACCGATTTGTACACTTATTTTCGATTGATGCTCTTGCTGTTAACACTGGTATTGATTGTTATCTTTGATTCTCTTTGTAGAATTTAGCTTTGTGTTTAGCTGAATTGAATTTTTTAAGTTTTAGCTTTGTTTCATGTGTGCTTAGTCTGGATATATACTGACTGTATAGATGGCAGGTTTTGTATTAACTGTTATGATTTATTTGTTGAATGATCGTTAGTAATTTGTCATATTGGATTTGTAGTTAGTTAAGTGCTTCATTGCTTATATTTATTTTAGCTTTTGTAAGAAGTTAACTTAATTCATTGTCACCTTGTTTGGAGAGTTTGAAAAGTTTATAATTGAATTCTATTTTCATGTTAATTATTATTTTTCCATTTCAGAAGTGACATGATTTTGCTATAATTCAATTCAGTTGAAATATGCTTCGTGATTTGTTCCAAACAAGGCTTTATATTTGGGGAACTGAGATAAATTACAATTTATATGCCTACTTTTTATTAGTAGCTCACTGATATGTCTCACATGTATTGTTTACTTTCCTTAAATACAGAGAAATGATTGGTAGATTGTAATTACGGCTTGGTTGTTTTACTTGCATCTTTCTAATTTGCATATAAATGCTTCTTCAAGCTCTCTATATATATAGACGTACGAAGATCTAGGCAATTAAGAAGATGACTGTAGATTAAGCATGCCTACTTGTCGAATTTTATTCTGCACCTATTAATTAATTATATAGCTTTTTTTTTTACTCTAATGCCAGACAGCATAAAGCTATGCACAGAAAGCTGGTAGCATTGACTGAATAACAGAAATAATTTCTGGGGATGGGAGGTTGCTGTTGTTCTTCCAGGAAACATCATCTACATGGAACACCTGTATATTATTATGTGAGTACCGTCTTTGTTCTTGTTTCTGGCATCATTTTTCTTCGTGCCTTTTGCTTGTGCAATGCTTGTGTGGCTATTTCTTGCTTCTGTTGTTCTTTGTTGCTGATGTTTTTGTTGTGTGATCAAGGTCTCTTGCTCGCACTGAAGTGGATCCAGGCTCTCGCAAGGAGTGGAGGTCACTCATTTGGAATAGTGGAAATCCATTTAGCTTAGATATTATCTTGGTCTCTCAGAATTGGCTATAGAATATTTGTTTTGTTTAGAAAGTCTTAGGAAGTTCAAAATTTTCTATCTGATTGAGAATTTTAAGATCATAGTTATAGTGTGTTAGCTAATACAGAAAATGGGAGAACTCAATTTGAGAGTCACAAGCTGTTTTAGGGTGTTGCTCTTTTACAAATATGCCTTTCATTTTGTTACATCGCTGTTATCCACTTATTAACTATTCCCCGTGCAAGAGGAGCTCCATTCTTGTTGGTGCCACTCATTTTTAAAACCAACATGATCTGATCTTCTTCATTGTGCTTTCTTTTTCCTTTCTTATTTCTTGTCCTTTCCAAATGTCTTTAATTTATTCTAGATACACTGCTGAAACAAGTAAATATTAAACTTTATCATTGAAGCTTTTGTTTCAGTGGAAATTAGAATGCAGTCTGGTGAAGCATGTATAAGTCACAGTTTAATGCTGAGCGAATGAATGTGTTATTTAGATTGTAACAAAATACAGATGTATTAAGTCTATTTTGGCAATAAGACAGCTATGGGCTCAGTGGATGTAGGGAATCACATTTTATAATTCTATGAAAATTGTAACAATTATCCCCCCTCTTCCCCCCTTCTTTTTTCCTTCTCTCCCTCTCTCTATATGTGTGTGTGTGTAAACAGTTAAACACATGCATAATATGCGTCTCTTTTGTATGGTGCATGATGGTTGATGAATTTGAATCGAAACCTTTGAAATTGACTGTAAAAATTCTTTTTAGTGACAGAGTATAGAGTGGCATACAATTGGTGCATGATTTGACTTGAGAATTCTAAATTTATCCAAGTGGAAATCTCTGAACAAATAGTTAATGTGAAATGGAGTTTATGGGAAATTTCATACCTGAAACTTTTAAAACACTTTTTTGCAGTGCCCACCAGCTTTGGAAGAACACGGGTCCTTAACATCTCACAATGCTGTAGCCTCTGCATTCACTGCAGGTCTCTTGGCAGAATTGAATTTGAATACATCAACACCTGATACTTTCCGGGCCCCTCCTGCACCATTGCCATATGATGTAGTTTTGGGATGTCGGCAATCATCAGATTCTGAATCAGCAAGAGAAACAATTAGTGGTGGTAGTTTTGAAACTTTGCCAGCATGTGAGGATCTTGAGGATTCTGACTGCAAAACTCTGGCAAGTTCTTTAACAGTCTCACCGAAGAAGCCAGAAATATCAGAGCTAAGTGAAATTGCTGTTTCAACATCAGAAGAAGAGGATGCTTGTCCTATTTGTCTTGAAGGTGTGAAGTTTCACTCTCTTAGATGAATTCTGTCACAAGTCCGTGACATTTCTGATTAGGGAACACAAGTCACCTGTTCTTCATTTCTTATATATACATTGAGTGGAAATAATTGTTTTGTCTGCTTCTGCCTTCAGAGTATGATACACAGAATCCAAGATTTCTCACCAAATGCGAACATCATTTTCACCTGTCATGCATTTTGGAGTGGATGGAACGGAGTGACACCTGCCCCATATGTGATCAGGTTTGTTCTTGGAAAATGACTTTATATGCAATATTTGTGCGAATTTTATAAATATGGGAATATTCCTATATTCTGTGTTTCCCAGGATAATGCTCTATCATATCCCTATTAAAGATCACACTCCACTTCCTCTTCCTCTTTTGATAAATCACATTGTTATTTAAGCTGGTTATTTCATAAGGATGATAGGATGTGAGGGAGAAAGATTTATAGTTTACTCTTACTTTCTGGTGAAACAATGTTGGTACTTATGGTACTTGTAGTTGTTAACTCTATAGACCTGCTTGCTAACGAGGGACTGTATCTGTTACTGGGAATTAGTTGACATGAATGTGCATCATTTGGTTCCTGTACACTTACATTCTGCTTCTTAAACATTACAGGAAATGGTATTTGACCATACCTTCAATTAGTAGCTCTTTAATACTCTACCAAGATGGAGATTTTGTTAGTGGTTTCAATTGAAAGGTAGCCAACTTAGTGGGCTGCTCACGGACTCACAACTGGTCAGAAGAGTGCCCACGGACTCATTTTAGTTTTGGTCTTGGTTGGTTTCAAGGTTCAAAATATCATAGTGGATGTGACTACCCGTGGGAAGGTCAAAGTAGAGTAATAGAGTTCTAATGCAGGAAGAAAACAAGGTGTTGATACATACCTCCTCCTCATTACTAAATCACATGGTCATCAAGGGGAATTCAGGAGAAAAAAAATTGAGAAGAAATTTTCTGCAAACAAATGGTCAGTTCTGCTTTTAACGTTGTGTTAATGAAGTGTATTTCACTTGCTCTTCTGCTTGCTTAGTTGTATGTTGCATATATTTGGGTCTTATTTTTCACATCTGGCTTCTGGTTTTGTAAATAAATCTGTCAGTTTTTTCTATGTACCCAATTAATGTTATGAAAGTGTAATGATCAATGAAACAGAGCTTAATGTTATGTTCTATATAAATTGAAATAAATCCGAATAATTATAATTGTATGCCTATGTTATTGTGTTGGCATTCTAATGCTGTTGTCAACAGAGCTTAACCATGCATAGACTATTTGTTTTGCTCAAAAAAATAAAACACTATTTGTTTGAGTAAATTTCCAAAGAGTGGTTTAAGGTCATAATCCATGCCTAACATGCAACGCAGTAAGGTCATAATCCATGCCTAACATGCATCACAGCAGTCACAGAATTAGAATTTGAAATTGACAGCACCAATCATGAGGTGACGTTCTTTCTAAACTTGCGGACTTTATTAGGTTGATTTGTTTAAATTTTGAAATGTTCTCTTTTTTGGTTAGAATTTGGAAATATCCCACCTTGTGGACTTTTTGAGTCCTCTACAGTACAACTATTTTTATCAATACAAATGAATTTAAAATCGTTAAATTATTACTAATTTAATTGTAGCCATTAGTATAATTTACAGCTATTGATACACAAAAAAAAAATCAATGGTTGTAATTAAATAAAAATAAATCCAATGATTCTAATTTTATTTGTATCAATACAAATATTTGTATTATAACAAGAGCCTCTTATAAGTACCCTATCAAAATATACATGCCAAAGGTACAAATTAGACCTTGAATTATGCGTCTGGAACTAGATTGAACCTTCATTTTTTTTTCGTTTGGAACTTTTTCTTTCAAATTGTCTCAATTTGGACCTCACACAAATGGAAGCCCAAATTGACGTTATAATCTTGCACAACTAGATTTGTGGGATCTATCAAAAGGGTCAAATTAGAACTTCAACTTTATAAATTAAGGCATATTAGATTTTTACTGAATACAATTAAATCATGTAACTTTTTTTTAGTACAATTAAGTTCTATATGTTAATAAAAAATTAATTTTAAGGATTACTAACAAAAAATTGATAAATATTTTTTAATATATATATACATATATATAAAGTTTTTAAAGTTTTTAAATCAATAAAATATATTTTTTAATTTTTTCTTGAATTTTAAAAAATTTTACAATTAAGTGATATATATTTCAAATAAATGACCAATTTTATTCATTAATATAAATTACAAATTGATAATTGATCTAAAATTTAGTTTTAACAATTGAATAAAAGTATTCATTTATCAATTATTGTGTAGGTTTAAAAATTAATGTGTAGGTTTAAAAATTTTAATTAATTAATAAAATTTTAAAAAATTTTGGTCAACCATTAAACTTAAATTTTTGGATTACTTTATTAATAAATATTTATAAATCAAATTCAACTCATTTTATTCTTGTCAAATTTTAATTCACATATTGATAGCTTATATTTAACTAAATCAAGATAATTGATACAAAATTTTCAATTGGTTTTGTTGAATGTGGGATATTTCATTATTATAAATAGTAAATTGATAATTAATCTAAAAATTTAATTTTAATGGTTGGCCAAAAAAATTTTAAATTTCATTTATTAGTTTAAAATTGTAAACTTACACAATAATTTTTAAATTTACACAATAATTGATAAATAAATTTTTTTATTCAATTGTTTAAATTAAATTTTAGATCAATTATCAATTTGCTATTTATATTAATGAATAAAATTGGTCATTTATTTGAAATATATATCACTTAATTGTAAAGTTTTTTAAATTCAAGAAAAAATTTAAAAAAATATACTTTATAGGTTTTAAAACTTTATAATTATGTTATATATATATTTATGAATCTTTCTTTTAAGAATTGATTGCAAATCAGCAAA
>CATIWM010189096.1:0-12670 GCA_949671775.1 Mallotus repandus
TTGATCAACCTTTTTGCAATCTGATCTAAGCGATTCTTGGGCGTTTGAAATTCAATTGTTCTTGGGTTTCCAGGTTAGTAATTCACAGGTTCATATATATATTAGAGTTTGTGGTTCTAATCCTTGGGGGTTCTTAACAATTCTGAGATGCTCGGTTTTAACTTCATTTACTAGCTTGAGTCCTGTTATCAGTGCTTCATATTCAGCCACATTATTAGTGGCGTTATATTTGATTTGCATAGTATATCTTATTGTAACTTTATTTGGCCCTCTAAGAATGATTCTTGCTCTAAATCCTTGCTCTCTTGAAGCTCCATCAATATATAGTTTCCACTATGGATATGAAGTAGTGGTTATACCTTCTGTTGTCATCTCTTAGATAAAATCAACGAGTGCCTGAACCTTGATTTGCTACCAAGGTTCATAGCTGATATAAAATTCTCCCTATTGTACTGACCATTAAACGAGACGTCTGAAAGTCTTAGGTCTTTGAAGGATTTTCCTTAGTGGGAAATTTATTCTAACGATGATTGAGTGAGCTTGAAAGTATTGTCTGAGCTTCCTGGATGTATGGATGATTGTCATAGTAAGTTGATCCATCTTGGGACATCGGACTTCCGATCCTATGAGTATCTTGCTGATGTAATAAATTAGGCTCTGTTGGTTTCCTTCTTCTCGGACTAGTACGGAGGCAATGGATTCATGACCAATAGAAAGATACAAGTATAAGGTTTCCTCCGGGATTAACCTGCTGAGCAATGACAGTGTTGATAAAAACCTCTTGATCTCTTCAAATGCTGCTTAGAGCTTTTATATTGAGAATGGCTTCCATCTTCTCTGGGTTTGCTTTAATTCCTCTGTCTAAAATCATAAAACCCAAGAAATTCCCAGCTTTTACTCTAAAGACACATTTGTCTGGGTTTAACCTGATCTGGTATTGATCCAATATGCTGAGGATTTGCTCATGATCATTAGCATGTTGCTCTATTTACTGACTTTTAACTATGGTATCATCCACATACACTTCTACATTTTTCCCAATTTGATCTTGAAATACATGGTTCATCAGCCTTTGGTAAGTTGCTCCGACATTTTTCAATCCAAAAGGTATAACCCTATAGCAATAAAGGCCTTCGTGGGTAATGAATGACATTTTTCTGGTCCTCCTCCTTCATTGGGATATAGTGGTACCCTTGGGAATCATCAATGAAACTATACAAGTTATGGCACGCAATTGAGTCAACCAGTTGATCAATTATTGGTGGTGGGTAACTGTCTTTGGGGCATGCTTTGTTTAGATCCGTATAATCAACACACATGTTGTATTTCCCATTTGATTTTTTGACCAGGACCACATTGGCAACCCATTCCAGATGTTTGACTTATTGGATGAATCCAGCATCCAATAACTTCCTCATTTCATTTGTAATCACTTTCTGTCTTTCATACGTGAATTTTCTCTTTTTCTGAACCACTGGCTTTACTTTTGGAATAATGTTCAAACTATGAGATGTGATATGAGGATCCACTCCCAAGATCTCAGATGCTTTAGAGGTAAAACTACCTGAGTGTTTGTTGAAAACTTTTCTAATTCCTTTTTTGACTTTTTCATCTAGCATGCTGCCAATTTTGACTGTCTTTCCTTCAGCTATCTATAGAGTCTAGACCTGGTCAACTGGCTTTGGGTTGGCACCATATTTCTTTATCTCTAGGGATTCTAGAGGGAATGCTTCCGTCTGAGGTTTGACAACTAATTGGTAACACTGTTTGGCCATAATTTGATCTCCGAGGATTGTGATTACTTGGTCTTTTAGAGATGTTTTCATGGTCAATCGCCTGATGCTTGTAGCTGCATCAATTTTATAGAGGATTGGTTTTCTTATGATGCCATTGTATGTAAAAGGAAGGTCCATTGCGGTTAATAAAGCTTTGACAGCCTTGAGGTCACTGATATCTCGGTTTCCAAATTCTATCAGCAATTCAACTAATTTCATTGGCTGTGTGGTTCCTCCACAAAAACTTTTGATGGGATTTTTTATGAGTTTTAGATCCATGACTGAGCCTCCCATAGCCTTGTAAGCATTCCACAAAAGTGCGTTGACAACGCTCCCATCATCAATTAGCAACCTCTTTACTAGATAGTTCTGGATGTATGCACTTATAACTAGGGCATCGTTATGAGGATGTTGAGTATGTTCTCTATCTTGAGGTCTGAAAGTAATAGCTAGCTTTTGCTTCGACACCGAGCATTCCTCCTTCCAGGTCCTCTTCAATTTTTTCTCAACTGGCTTTTCTCCTTTTACTATCATGTTAATGACACCCGCTACTTCGTTCTGAGCTTTATTCTGATCAGGTCTATCTTCAGTCTGGTCATTTGAATCTTGGTCTTTTCTGACATTATCCATGAATATGCCTAACTTTCCATTCTTGATCAATTGCTCGATCGCCCATTTGAGTTCTGGACATGCATATGTTTCATATTCGTAGTCCCGATGGTATTGACAATAGAACTTCTTATCTTATATTCCTCTCTTGGATGGACTCAACCTTCTAGTCGGAGTTATGCCCACCCCATTATGCCTGATCCATATGAGAATTTCTGATCTGGGGGCATTCATGGGTGTATATCTTTCAATTTTCCTTCTGAATCCCTCTACTAGATTTCTAAAGTTAGGACGCTGAACTAGGGATCTCCTGGGTTATGATCTTTCATCTTTTCTAAAAGATAGTCTAATATCATCTCGGTGCATCCTTCTATCTTCATCTAACTTTATCAGTTTGATTACCATAGACATTACCTCAAAGAAGGTGTGGGGCTCTTTGGTCATGATCTTATCTTTAAGCTTCCTAAGCCGAGTTCTATTCTTCATCGCTTCTATAGCTACTTCATCACTTAGATTCTTAATATGCATGGCGATTTTATTGAATTTGTCCAAGTAACCTGTTAATGATTCTATAGCCTCTTGTTTGCATATTCAGAGATGATTTATGTTCTTGGCAGGAGGAACATTGGTGATGAACAGAGTTTAAAACTTCTCTACCCGTTCTTCAAAGGATGAGATAAAATTCTTTGGAAGCCAATGAAACTACCTTTGAGCTGTTTTAGTGAGTGTGCTAGGGAAAACCCAACATAAAATGCCATCATTCATGTTCTAGAGTATCATCTTAGTTCTGAATGATGATATGTGAATGATTGGATCTTTAGAACCATCATACTGGTCGAGCTGAGGTAGCTTGAACTTAGATGGAATTTCTGTCCTGACTATTTTACTCACAAAGGGAATTGTTCCCTCCAATACACATTCATCTTATTTTCTTTGTCTGGTATGAGCCTTTTGGATTACTTCTTCAGCCTTTTGAGCTATCTGAGAGTTATCCAAAGCTAGGATGCTTGTGCTAGATTCTCCATCTTGATTTTGGTGACCCTCTTTGTTTTCGCCAGGTACACCTTGTGCAATAGCTGGTGGTGTTGGCATATTATTCTCTAAATTTGTTCTTCTGGGGTTGCTTTCTTGAATCAAGACATTCAATTACTACTGCATCAAGGCAATATGAGCTTGGATATTGTCGATAATTGCTTCTTTGTTTGATGAAGGTAAGTTAAGTGTTTGAGTTACGATGTTTAAGTCTATTCTATTTATAGCGGGAGTTTCTGATAGGTTTAAAAAAGGTATAGAAGGAATGGGTCTACCAGTATGATGAATGAGAGCATAATAAGGAAAGCTTATAGCTGGAGTTGTCCAACCTTGGGTTACTTCGAATGGTGTATGTGGGTTAAAGAAATTTATGATAATGGCCCGACATGTTGAATGAGAGCCAACATATTAATTGGTGGGATGGGAGCTGATATATTAATTGGAGGAATGGGGGCTGAAGGATGGATATGAGCATCTGGAGTTGTACCTGGTGGATTAATCTAAGTATCTGTAGTTGGTGGTGGACTGGATGCCATGATATAAGTTGCTTTGCACGGTAGGTGATAAATGGCATTTACTCAAGAGGTTCCCATAGACGTCGCCACTTGATAACTTAATTTTCGGAATGTCAAAGTTCTGCGATCAAGCAATCAATAAAGGACAAGGTGAGGGGTGGGGATCTACCCCGCAAATGCTCCGATACTAAAGTCAGTAAGGGTAGAGAGAGAATTTAGAGAGATAAAGAGAGAGTAATAAGCTAAAGGAATAGAATGAATAATTAGGGGAGAGGTGAAGAGTCTTTATAGAGAGTGTAATGCCTAAAACTGAAAGGAATAGGATTCCTCTTCCATGCAGGACTTGTGCCTAATTGGGAAGTTCCTTCTTAATTCGGAAGTCTTCTTATTGAGGGACTCCTCTTCCTATTTGGATTGTTCTTCCTTTCTCTACAAGGAACCCTTATTTAGGAAAATAAACCACCCTTAATTGAATAGAAATATACATGTGGGGTATCATACATGAAGTTATAACTTTAAAAAACAAACAAAACAAATATTAAAAAATGCACACTTAAACTAATAAATTCCATTGACGATTGTTCCCTCTACATTTTTTCCTTTCTTTTACCCTCCAACAAGCTAATGGCTTGTTCTTGTTCTTCTTGGTTTTTGGTCTTGTTATTGTTTCTTGGCTTACCTTTTTGGTTCTTCTTTCTCGATCTTGGTTCTTGGTCTAGCAGTATATAAGAATAGAAAATTAAAAAACATAAATTTTTAGTTGGATGTTGTGAATGAGAATCGAGAATTAAAAACACACAAATCTTCAAATTTGATTTGAATGAGATAAAAAAAAGTTAAGAGATTATAGCAATGATGAGAAAAAAAATAAGAACAAGAAGGCGCCTAGAAAAAGAAGAAGAAAAAGGAGAAGGTGCAAAAAAAAAAAAAACAATAGTGTTAGTGCAGAAATATGAAAGAAGGTGATGGGGAGAATTATATGTACAGTATAAGGCTATAAAAACAACTTTAAAAGGATTTGGGAAAAAGGGAAAAGTGTTGTGTGATGGATGTGTTGAGCTAAAAAAAAAAGTGTTAAAAAAATTAAAAATTTTTGAGCGTTGAAAAAAAAAATTAAAAGCTTTCACAAGTGCAATGAACTCATAATTAACATTGCAATATAAATATGGGTCTATAATATAATTTGTGCATCTATTTAATAGCTAATAAAACTTAGACCAATTAGTGTAAGTTGGTCTTAGACTGAAATTCTGAAATCTAAAAGTTTCAAATTCAATTTGTAACAATGTCCACCTTTCAAAAATCAAACACACACTAATAACTGTAAGAAAAAAAATCTATTTGATAATTTTTATAACAATCTAATTTTGAACCACAATCACATCTATATTCCATTTAGGAAAAGGGTAGGTAGCCGATGTTTACCCAGACTATGGTGCACATTTTCTTTGTCTTAATTCATTGACCCTTAATTACGTTCCGCCAATTATTTTAACCACTATACACTAATAGCTCAATACTCAATTGTTTTACTTTTTGCTACAAGAGGATTATAATCACAACTAGAAATTATCTTAATATTGCCAATAGATGTTCAAATTTTTGGCCTCGGGAATTTAAATTTTGTACATAGAAAAAATAAATAATAAAAAAATTTTTATTTTCTTTACAAATTCACTCTGTTCGAACTTAAAATAATTGAAACTTTTGTGATTATTGAATACCGAATTGAGAGCATCAGATGCAAAAAAAAATATTATTTTAATATTTATTGTCCTCCTCCATTTCACTAGATTTAAATTAATTGAACAAAATATGTAAAGTATTATACCAACTATTGTTATCATCTCAATATTACATTTCTCGAGTTTGAGTTGTAGTGTATGAGTTTAAATTTATATATATATTAAATGCTGAGTTTTAAAGTCATTCAACTCAAATTTTGACACGTACCATTCCTCATAATTTAGTATTCAGCTCTAAACACTTACGTATTGAATTCTAAAAATTTATATTGTTTAATTAAAAAATATAAATATTTTATTTTATTTAAAACACTATAATTCTATTCTATCTAAAATATCTCTCTTCTACCCCATAAAAAATTATGTTTTCTATTTCACTTAAAACATCTCTCATCTATTCAACCATAAATACATCTCTCTTTTATTTATTTAATGTTCTCTCATCTATTTAATTATAAATACATTTTTCTCTTCAATTTATTTAATGTAAATTCTACTATTTGACTCAATATCTTTGAATTGAGTATTTTTCTATTTTTCTATTATTCATATTCAAACATAAGGTATGTTCTTCTCTACTAAAATAATTTTATTTATTTTTTATTTTATTGTGATTATATATTTTGTTAATTTTGAAATAATTTTGTTGTTTTTATTTTTGTTGTAGTGTGTTGTTACAATATTTGAAAACTGTAGGACGAGAGCTATTGACTCTTCCTACTGGTTAGTATACAAAAATTTATCGAATTGTATAGCTAATCAATGCTAATTAGTGTGCATCCAATAGTTTTGTTAGTCTGTTTGAAAATATTAATGTTATAATTATATTTGATTTTCTTAATATTTTTTCTTTTTTAGTCTCAAATTCAATTTTTTTTAATTTTTTTCCTCTTTTTCAAATTCTAACTCTCTAATGATGTAGCATCACATGCTCAAAAATATAGTTATAAAAATAATTGCTTTAGTAGTTATTTTAAATTTGCCTCCAAGTGTATTTATTTGATATTTTATTATAGTTTATGATTAACTAATTGTTTGGTTAAATTTGATAATTTAATTTAAGAATAATTTTATTTTACTTTTCATCTTATTATTCATTTCATTCTATTTATTTTAATTACAATTGTTATTTGTACATTAATTAATATATATATATATATGAATTTCAAAATATATATTATTTATAATTCGCGCAATACGCGGATTGAAGATAAATTAAATTAGTTGTTAGGAACTTGTACTATTTTTATAACTTTCAGATTGAATCGAATTAGTAAAAAACCGGTAAATTCTACAATGATTTAAAATAAAACATATAGTCGCTAACCCATCAATATAACCATATCATACTTTCAAGCCTTCATGTTAGTAATCATTAAAAGTGAACTAGTATTTAATCTCATCACCAGAAAATTTGCTCTTAGTGTCGTATCATGTACTAACTATCTAGTTCGAAGAAAAAAAATCCTAAAATCCAAAATTTACCCAACCAATAACATAAGAGCATGACTGCCAGTAGTACTTGACCTTGGTCATCCAGCTATGCTCAAGTAGGAGGGGTCGATTTTTTTCAACAAAAATTTCATTATTAAAATGAAAATTGTACCGTTTTTGGAAAAAGCGAAACGAACACTTGTCAATCATGCAAATTTTTTGGACCATTTTGTGAAAAAATGTTTCCATCCGTGAAAAATATAGAAAGTGACAAAGGAGTGGTCTCACCCACATCATTGAAACACATCATTATAGAAGTTTCATTACGAAATTAACCATCCTACAACTGCATTTTTGTTAGTATACATTCATCATTTGATATCTAAAGTACTAAACCAATAATAGAGCTGTGGAAGCAAGATCACGAGGTTACATAATAGTAGACTACTAGCAATAAAGCAAACTTCAAAACGAAGACTTCCAGCCCAATTCAACTTTGCAACAAGAAGAAGAAGAAGAAGTAGGTTTTATGAGCCATTTTAGTGTAAAAAATGAGCCGTGCACGTAGGATACAATACAAGCATGGTGTTGTTTGAGGGGTGGTCTAGACTTGTTCATCTTTAGACCCATTTGCCAAAATTTGCTTCTCATTTTGTGGCTTTTCTGCTGAACCCATTTCCATAGATTGAGATGTGGGTTTCTTCTTGGCTTCCCTACTAGCCTTACTAGCCTCACTGTTGTGGTAAATGGAGTACAAGATCAATTGTACTGCCCCTAGTCCACATCCAAATCCATTTGGCACCTAAATATATATATACCATCAGAAATAAGCAAATTTTGCACGAGAAAATGAGTAATTTAAAGGGAAAATATTAATGGGTTCAAGATGTAAATTGAGAAAAGCATACTTACAGCTACAAAAGGGTCACGGCCAAGTAAACCAAAAACGAACCAAGATGTACCACATAGGAAAACAAACAGTGACAAGAAAAATGGCATGAACTCCACACTCTTTGTTTTGATCACCAACCTCTGCACGTACATACCCAAAAAAAATTCTCATAAATATCTAATTGTTGAAGATATGAATGTTTCTCACTTGGGAATTCTCATTATAACAAAACTTGACCTAAATTAGACCATTGTCAGAGACAAGAACAAGAATTTATATTGACTAAAATTCAACAAGTCTTTAATCACCAACATAGTTAATTTTGTGCAAGAAAAGGGCATATAACAGAATTAAGTCAAAGGGTGAAATAAAACAATCAAGTGACGTAAGTGTAGTTCTTATTAGCAAAACAGTAAAAGTAAAAGGGTTAAATTACTTACAATGATAGAGAGAGGTGAGGCATACATAATAATGGAAAAAATGGTGGCAGCAAATCCACAAAGGAGCTTTCTTGTTTTGCCATGGAGAGCAAACACAGATACAAATGCTACAGCAGCAAAAATTGTTAACACAAGAGTAAATAGGCCAAGTATTTTGCCCTTCTCTTTTCTTGGTGCATAGAAGATGAAGATCAACACATAAATGGTTTCAATTGCTGCTCCTGTTCCATTAATTGTTGATACCAAAACATTGTTCTTTGACACAAATGGTAGCCCATACCTGTCCCAACCAAAAAAAAAAAAAACTACAAGTTTCAGTAATTTTTAGGAAAGTAATATGTGGGTCAAATTCAAAAACAACAAATTATTATTTTAGAGATTAAATCAAGAAAAGGGTTGATTGAACAGAACAGAAGAGACTAGAAAACAGAAAACAGAAAACAGTAAAATTTGAAAGATTAAGATCTTTACAAGAATAACCTTGTTGAGAAAGTTAAAGATAGGCATCAAGAAAAGCCTAAATCAGCATTCTTTTTTCTAAGAGCAAAAGTGAAAAAAAAGAGGAAGTAGTTATAGAAGCAACGAGAAGCATACCAAGCAGAAAGGAGACAGTTGAGTAAGGTCATCACATATGGGAGGCCTGAGAACTGCTCTGTTGATTTGCGACTTATGATTCTCTTGAATGTGATCCTGATAATATATACCAGAAAAAAATCATGTACATACAATTAATAACAGACAAGACTAGCAATTTTCTATGAATGGTGAACGAAAGATTATATACATGAATGAATTCTCCATAGTTTTCAAGAAAAAAAATCAAGAAAATATTGTATAAAAAGGAAGAGAGAATCAAGAAACATAAGAAAAGTAAAATGAACCATTACGTTGGAGAAAGAAAGAGGAACAAAGCAGTAGCATTTCCTGTTATACACAAAGTAGAAAACGAGAACAAAAAAAAACCATTAAACACCAAAACAAATCAAGAAACAGAAGTGCTGCAGAAACAAAAGAACAAGAACAAGAACAAGAAGAGAGTTGAGAACCCACCAAAAACACCAAACAAGAAATGAAGAATATTCATTGTCGAAGCTTTCTTGAACCTTGAAAGCAATGAAAATAAAGCAAGCAAGAAATAGTCTTTCGAAGAAGAAAGACTCAACTTAATTAAAGAGAAATTAGAAAGAATCCAGAAAAAGAAAATTGACGAAGAACTAGAAGGAGATTAATGCTAAGAAGGATGTATCGTGCAAATCTTTGAAAAGGGTAGAAAATAGCAGAGATTGTTAGAGTGCAAATGGCAATGGGAAGAGTAGAGTGTGAGGGGAAGAGGGCGAACAGCAATTGGGTTATATAGAAGAAGGAGAAGAAGGAGAAGGAGAAGAAGAAGAATAACCGCTGCCGCATCGCAGTAACGTTTTTGTTGTTTTCGATCTTATCTCCAAATGCTTCGGTAATTCGATAGCCATTTACTCATTTTCCCCAACTTAGTCACATCACTCAAAGTTTAGGTCTCTGTCTATTGCTTCTCTTCAGTGAAAAAGATATATAAATTTGGGAATAATTAACATTGTAAAACAAAATGATTAAATTTATGATGCTTTCATTATCAAGCAATTATGAAAATTACAATTTTATTTTAATTTCAATTAAAATTTATTTATTTATTTGAGTTTATTTTATACCTTAATTAATTGAAAGTGGTTGAGTTATTTGTTTTTCCAACAATTTGAATTTAATTTTTAGATTAAATATTTAAAATAAATAAATTTTTTTCTAAATATTAAAAAAGAAAAAAAACCATCAGTTCAACTTTAATCCAATTATCGATTAAATCTTACTTTTTTTTTTAGAAAACAGGGCAAAACGGCTGAACAAAGCATACAATACAATTAAAACACAAAATTAGAAACAAACATTAGATTGCAAAAGTTCTTGAAGCTCAGCAGGGGGAGAATGAATAACAGACAGGGTAGCATTGGTTGACAGAGCTGCTCTCGCCAGCCAGTTAGCGCACCGGTTACTGTCACGACCACCAAAAACAAAAGAGACTTCCTAGTTCCCTTGACACACTTGGTGAATAGCAGAAATTAAATGGCTGTAGTTGCCAAATAAAATGTTTTTTGTCGTTTATAGCGTCCATAGCTACTAAGGAGTCAGATTCTATGGTGAGGTTGGTGAGACCGAGTTATTGCATTGAGCGAATGCTTGAAAGCACACTCCAGAGCTCAGATTCTAATGCAGTACACATTTCAAGGGATTGAATAAAACTTGAAATCCACCTCCTATTGTGATCTCGGAGAAGGCCTCCAACGCATGCCTTCATGTTGGAGGGATTGCAACTGCCATCCACATTGAGTTTAAAATTTCCAGAGTTGGGAGGATGCTAACCTGTGTTGCTCTAATGTTGTGCTAAATCAGAGGTGGGCAGGTGGGAGAAGCTTATTTCTGCCTTGCAAATTTCATGACAGCCATTGATAATAAGCTTGATCGCCGATTCTAATTCAACATCTTGGCAGCCAAACAACAAATGGTTTCGCCACTGCCACAAGAGCCAGATTGTAACAACGAACAAAAGTCTCCACTTAAAACCTGCAAAAAGTACTTCCTTGCTAGCAATGTTTAAAGTGATCCAGTTGTCTACATTAGCTTGAAAGAAGTTGTGTTGATGGTTTTTAGGAACTAAATGTTGCCAAATCCTAGAAGTTGTATAACAGTCTCTAAGAACATAAGAAATTGATTCTTCACCATTACCACATCTCGCAGAGATAAGAGATGGAATGATTTTTCTATTAAAGCACAGTAAGCTTGTAGGAATTCTTTCCCTGGAGACCAACCACAGAAAGGATTTGATACGATAAGGTCCTTTCCAGTTCCAGATTTTGGACTATAAGGGAATATAAGTTCGAGAATCCAGATAGTTGATGAGTTCATAAGCCGAGTGAGTTGTGAATTTACTAGATTTTGAAAAATTCCAGATCATGATGTCTTTATCATTACTAGGTTGAGGCGGGATTGTGGAAGACAATCTTAGGACAATATAATGCGAAAGTAAAGGATATAGATCACTCCATTTCCACTGACCTTCCGAAGTAACATAAGAGCTCACGAAACGATTTCTATCAGCCGAGGGAATATCACTTGTAGAAATAGTGCCAAGAGGAGCTATCCCTTCCAGCCAATTATCATCCCAAAACCTGACACTTTTACCATCACCGATATGCCAAGAAACACCTTGCTAAACAAGATCCCAAGTAGAACATATGCCTCTCCAGACATTATAAGAGCCATTGCGGGGGTTTAAATGAGTGGAAAAGCTGATATTCTTAGCATATTTATCTTTGAGAATTTTGACCCAGAGGGCTTCTGGGTTAGAGAGAAAGCACCATCCCAGCTTCATAAAGAGAATTTTATTGACATCTGCCGCTTGTCTTAGACTTAGACCTCCTTAGCATTTGGGTTTACAGACATCGTCCCATTTCACTAAATGCATCTTTTGATTCCCTTCTTCAAAACCCCAAACAAAATTCCTGATTGCCTTGTCTATTTCTCTGCAAGTTAGCAATGGGAACTTCACTGTCAGCATAGGGTAGATTGGGGGCTTTTTCCCATTTTAGTGTAAAATTTTTTTTTTCTCACTTTAGGGTAGTTTAAAAAGTTATTACAAATTTGTGGTGTTTTTTAACCTACGTGAAGTGAGAGACCAATACCGCCAGTTTGACTGGAGGAGAGACCATTTCTGCCACTCAAGGTGGCAGAAATGACAACCTTTTTTTTTTTTTTTTTTGTTCGCCATCTAGGATGGCGAACATAAGAGAAATATGTGTTGTTTGCAGAGAAATTTGTTTTGTGTTTTATTGAAATCAATGCATTATTTTTTTTTGAGAATGTATTTTTATTGTCCATTAATGTTTGAGTTTCATTAGATGAAGCTAATAATTTGGTAATTATTAGTTAGTAATTAAGTGATTATAATAACAAATAAAAATTAAAAATTAAAAAAATAGACCACAAACTTATACATAAAATAATAATAATTATAATATATAATTAAATTAATCAGAATAATTTTAAAATTTAAAACAAAAAGTTATAATAATATTATAATGATGATATTATTTTTAATATAATTATAAGTAATTAATTATAATCATTATAATAATAAAATTAAAAAATAGGTCAATTACACAACACCTATAACACTCATGCAAATTCATACATAAAGGCT
>CATIWM010189120.1:0-12274 GCA_949671775.1 Mallotus repandus
AATACACACAATAAAATAATTTTATTAAAATAAAATTAACCCACTTTTATAAACTAATAATTAAAATAATTTTCATCACCAATTATTCAAATTTAATTTCACAAAATAATAATCTCAGTATTAATAAAATATTTATTAACAATGCAATTCTCAAAATATATTTTAAAATTTTGAAAATAAATTCGGGTGTTTACCATGAGCGTCTATTTGAGCTTGTTCGCAAGCTTCGCGAGCCGAGTTTTGTATAGCTTGAGCTCGGCTTGTTTAATAAACGAGCTCGAATAAGTTTTTATTGAGCTGAACACCGAGCTACTCTACCCCTAAGTATGGGTACACGGTATGGGTGGTGGTCACACACAAGAGATAGGTGATGGGGCATTTTGAATATAACTATTATTGATGTGGGAGGGATAGCTCTTGGAGAGCCAACCTTGTGAGTTTTGGAGTCGCCACCCGACCACAACTAGGAAATAGGAAATGGATCGATTGAAATCCTTTTCCTCTGTTAGAAATTTTGGGTTTGGAGAGTAGTATCTACTTGACTGGTTTTTGATATACATATCCTAAATTTCTTGTCTCATTACCCTAGTTTCGATTTAATGATGCATTAGACCACACTTGAATGTTAGTCAATTTAATATGGTATTGAATGATAATAGACATGTGAGATAATTAGATTGGCACATACGTTGCAAATATAATAGTGAAAGCAAGTGAGTAAAAAAACATGGCAAATGTGGCAAATCAAGTAAACAAATAACATATATTTCAAATGAAACAAGTAAGCAAATGAGCACGTAACACACAAGCATGCAAGAGATAATAAATCAAAATAAGCAAAACAAAATAAAATAAAATAAAATAGGGGAAAGGGATTAAGTATTAAAATCCTTGAAATAATCTATTTTAATAAATAGATCAAAATGAAAAATAAATGAAGAAAAATTGAGATTAAAGATTACATCACTTTAAAATAATCTATTCTAACAGATACATCCAAGTGAAAAATAAATAAAGGAAAATTCTAATCTAATAATCCTTACAAAACAAAGGTTAGTATGTAAATAAATATGAGCACTCATTCCGCTTATAACAATTTTATATATTCATTCGTTTGCATAATAATTAATTAATAAAAGAAAAGAAAATAGGAATTAATAATGACAAAAGGAACAGCTAAAGGATGCGAATGCAAATGTACAAATCATGAGTGGATTATAATTACCTCAAATAATTACGAGGATATTTTTCAAATTGGGAATCTAATTATAAGGTCATTGGCATTTTCCTAAAACGATATGCGAATGAGTAAATACGCAAAAGAAGAGAAAAGAAAACATTTTATATTTATTTTAGTGAAATATAATTATTCTAATAAAAAAGTTTAAGAATTTATGATAAAGATGCTATCTTTATAGAAAGATCTCACCCTTATCATATTTTATCAATAAAAAATTTAAACTCTATATTTTAATATATTTTTTCATAAAAATGCTAATAAAAATAATAAAATGTAACATTTACTAGAAAATAGTGATATTTTGAATAAGAATATAAAATTCAATAATAAAATAGAGAAAATATTATTTTTATATTAAAAATAGAGACTTTAAATGCAAAACAAGTAAAATAACCAAAATACTATTTAATAAAAATACAATATTTTCTTAAGGAAATTAAAATAAATAAAAAGGATGTTTTCAAATCAAAACTATGAACAAAATATGATTTCTAACTATAAAAATAAAGACTTTAAGGAAATGAATAAATAAAAATGAAGAAAATAAATGAAAATTTATGCTTTATGATGATGATAATGGTAATGTTGTCATATATCACATAAAAAATGCAAGATTTACATATTTAACTAAACAAATAAGTCAAACACTCTCGGATTCAATTTCATCACTTCGACCATCATCAACATCACTACTTCAAATACCTACAATCAAAACTTCAACACAAATGACATACTATTGATGAAAGATGCATGAGGTGACAATAAAAATGATAAAAATTTAAATAAAATAAAAATAAATATTTAGAGATAGGGAAAATCTAAATAAAAATAAAATAAAAGAAATAAGTAGAGAAAAGAAATGCAAATAAAAATAAAAAAATTAAAGTGAAATAAAAATGAAAGTGAAGAAAAATAATTAAAGAAGGACGTCGTCGTTTTGAAGGGGGGTGGAACTATAAAAGGGTGCCCTCTCCTCTCCTCTCTATCTCTAACCCTACCTCTTTATCTTCTTCTTCTCATCTCCTCTAACCCTAATCTAATTGTTTATCTTCTGCAACCATAACCCTAACCCTAATCACTCACTTGTCTCTGATTTTGGTCTCTCATTCTCAAAGTAATCGTTTTGATTACTTTCAATCTCTTTTCCTTAAACATAAAACAAATAAACACATTATATTCATCATTTCATATCTATTTGTGTTGGTAATTTCTTGGTTCTATGTTTATTTCTTCGATGATTAACATGATCTCGTTAATTTTAAAGGGTTTATGGAAGCTTTATGGTTTATTATCAACGATTCATATGAGTTTTACTTTTTTATCTTTTGATTTACATGGAAAGTGGATTTTTTGTATAGATTTGATCTATATTTTTGTTAATTATTTACATGCAAAATCAATTTTTTTTTATTTTATCTTTAAAAAGTTTGATATGGTTTGTGAAGGAATTTTTAATCTAATATTCGATTGTTATCTAGTTTATATATTTATAGATCTAATATTTATTATGTTTGTTTTTGATAGATCTGTCTTTTTATTCCACCCTGTTAGTCGATCTAAAATTTTGTTATAAAAAATGAGATGCATGCATGTAAATGAACATGATATTAACTTTTTCTTTGGTTTGTTGTCAGGATATGTGACTGTGATAAATCAATTCTCATATGGACTTTGGTTTTGTCGATCTATGTCTGTGAGTGTTTGTGTGTTTCTGGGTATGTTTTACTTTGCTTGTGGGTATGTTTCAGTGGAAAATTACATTTTTGCGATCTATTGGTTCTTATTTTCTATGAACTGTTACAAGAAAAGAGTTTTTTTTAGTAATTTGCTTAAATAAAACTTGTGTGTGTTCTGTTTTGTGCGACTGTGTCTATAGTGTTGAGGGATCTTAAATGGTGGAAGCTTAAAGCTTTAAGTTATAACTCTGAAAAGGGTGGCTAAAAGTTAAAATTTGAAGCTATTAAGTTATAACTTCATAAAAGAAAAAGGGTGGGAGCAGATTATTCCTGCTCAATTCTATCTGTTGGACAGTTAGTACACAAAGTCTGCTACATATTAAAGGTATATTTTTGGTATTTGTTGAGTTTCTTGTATTGTTTTTGCCTTTTATTACATAACAAATTTATGAACTTCCTTTTATTGATGGTTATAGTTGATGAACTTCCTTTTAGATTTGTGGAAGGACATGGTTTCAAAAATTTTATGCACGCTTCCTGCCCTAGATTTAAGATTCCTTCTAGATGGACTGTGCCCCGGGATTGTTATGAGATGTATGTATCTGAGAGGGTGAAGCTGAAAGCTTTTATTAAAGCTGAATGTCAAAGAATCATCATTACTACTGATTCTTGGACATCAAACCAAAGAATAAACTACATGTGTGTGATAGCTCATGTTGTTGATAAGGGGTGGAATTTGCATAAAAAAATAATTTTGTTTGTGCCTGTAACATCTTATAAGGGGGAATATATAGTAAAGGCCTTAGAAAATTGTTTGCTAGATTGGGGTATTAAATCTGTCTTTTGCATAACTATTGACAATGCATCATCAAATCACACAGTTATAGGATATTTAAAAAAGAAATTACACAATTGGGGTGCATCTTCTATTAGGTTGAGGATTTTGCATATGAGATGCATAACACATGTCTTAAATTTGATAGTTAATGATGGGTTGAAGGAGTCATCAGTTAGTGTTAAGAAAGTAAGAGAAGCAGTGAGATACATTAGGAATTCTCCATAAAGGTTGAGAAAATTTAGGGAAATATCTGATCTGATTGGCATTGAATGCAAAAATTCGTTGAGTCTTAATGTTCCAACAAGTTGGAATTCCACCTACATGATGCTGAAGACAACTTGTTGTTATGAAAAAGCTTTTGAAAAACATGAGGAGACTGAAAGCTCCTTTCAATGATACATGGTTGATGATATTCCAGACTTTGTTGACTGGGAGCATGTCTTTTGCCTGGTTAAGATGTTGGAAAATTTTTATGACGCAACTGTGAGAATTTCTGAATTAAAATATGTTGCTGCTAATTATTTCTTATCTAAAATTTCTAACTTGAGTTTTCTTTTGGATGAGATGCAGTCTTCATCTGACATTTATGTTATGCAAATGGGCATGAACATGAAACAAAAATTTCACAAATATTGGGGAGAGCTTGAAAAAATGAACTCCATTATTTTTATAGCAATAATTTTGGACCTCGATATAAGATTGACTTTCTTAGGTTCTCAATCAATCAAATGTATGGAGAAGAGTCAGGAAATAATTTGTTTGCCAACTTGCAGTTTGATTTGTCTGCTATATTTGATGATTATCTGAGTAGGTATGGAGCTTCTTATGCTTCTAAATCAATTGTAAGTCAGTCAAGCTAACCTGAATCTCAGCCTGACAGTGAAGCTCATGGCAAACCAATGTCATTGACTAAAGCAAGATTTAAGAAGCATGAGCAAGATTCTAGATTGGGTAAAAAAAATAGATCTTGATGTTTATTTGGGTGAGGTAGTGGTGGAAGACTTAGGTAATTTTGATATCCTTCATTGGTGGAAGCTTAATGCAGATAGGTTTCCAATACTCTCTTATATGGCTAGGGATATATTAGTTGTGCCTATTTCAACTGTTGCATCTGAGTCTGTCTTCAGCACTAGTAGCTATATACTTGATGCTTTCAGGAGTTCATTAACTCCAAAAATTGTTCAGGCTCTCATATGCACACAGGACTGGCTAAGATCCCATTATCAGCCATTGTCAATTGAGGAAAATGTTGATGATTTAGAAAATTTTGAAAAAGGTTATTTTCTTATTTCCATGTGTAAGTTATTTTATTATTTTCCAATAATATCCAAAGCATTCACCATCCAATATATGTTTTATCTTTTTTTTTAGATTTGGAACAAGTGGGCATTGGCCCTTCTATCCCATAGACTCAGTAAATGAGCTATATTGAGTTTATTCATTGATTCTTTGTTGTCTGCTTAATTCTTTGCTTCCCATTTTACTTTGCTGATTGCTTGTGCTTTATTGATCTATTGAGAATCACTCACTTGCTGATCCACTTTTGGTTCAGTTTAACTTAGATGTGACCAACTTGTAGTGCCTTTGAGGTGCCTATGTTGTTGTTGCACTACGTTCTGAGGCAATGATGAAGCTTCCACCCCAATATATTAAGACATGATAGAATGCTTGTTTAAGTTTCTTTGGTATCTTTTAGATGCCATAAATGTGGCCGCATTCTTGATGTGATTTAACTATTGCTATCCCGAGCCTCTTATTTGATTTTGATGTTTAGTTTTGGCATGATGATGCTTCCACCCTATTATAATCTGATTTTTTATTAGAGTACTTGTTTATTTCTTTAGGTGGCTATTAATAGATAGTTTAAACTATATGGTTGTTGCTGCCAGAAATTTTCTTATATTCTAATAGGATTTGAAAATATAAGCATCCTGAGCCACTTTTATTACACAATTTAGGTTCTTTTTAATCACATCATGGTTTATACTTTGTTAATTATTTGTGCAAGTAAAAATAGTTGTGCTGCTGTAGTTTGGTTTATTTTTGGTATTTGCTATAGCATTTTGGTGGAAAGCTCCTGAGCCATATCTACTATTTTTTTTGTATATGCACTATGCAGGCTGTAATTATAATTTTTTGTATAGGCCAATTCATATTTTATTTTGTAATTTGTAGTGTTTAGGACATAACTATTCTAAGTCCTAATCTTTTGGACATCTAGACTGAAATGTAAATTGAATTGGTAGGATAGATTACAGCAAAAGGCCATTTTTTTTGTATTTAAAACAATATGTAATTTGGGCTTGGCCCATAATTTGTTAGTTAAAATGAATATGTCGATGTTTTTTTAAAATTTTTTATCAATAAGCCCAAAGCCCAGCCCAACCGAGCCCAATCTGATGAACCAAACTGATCTTAACCAAAATTTTTTGGCAACTGACCTTTTGGTTTAGTAATACACATCGGTTCAATTCAACTCGGCAATTTCCTTCCTAAATAACTAATTGGTTCACCATTTTCTCCACTTGAACCGACCGACCCGACCGATGCTCAGCCCTACTTATGAGGGGCTCAGGCTCTTTTGGCTTCTTGAAGCTCCTTTAGCTCATGGTCTGGATGACTAGTCATGAATTAGTCACGGCCTAGACAAGGCTCGTCACGATCATAAGGGGCTTAGGATGCTTTTCATTCTGTCGACCCTTTGAGCCTTCAACTAGTAAGCAAGGCTCTCGATAGTGAGCCTTCTTGTGAGGGGTTCTTGAAAACTTATTTTGAACATACTTTGGTTCTTGTATTGTGCTAATTGAACTTGGGACTTTATGGATACTTGTTCTTGATCTTTGATAAGTTAAAAGTTTTAAACCACTTCACTTTGATCCTTTATGATTGATTGAATCTAAAAGCACACTTAAATAAAAATATTAGATTATTTAAATCATTTGTTAAAGTAAAAACTTTAGAGATTGAAAAAACCTAAGGTCAATAATCTCCCTATTTTTTACTTTGACAAATAACTTGAGGTGTGTGTTGTGCATAATAAAGTGAAGTGTATAAAATGTACATTGCTCCCCCTTAGATCATGTATTAAGTTAAAAGAGATAATAATGTATGGCTCCCCCTTAGTGTGTGCATAAAATTTTGTATATATTTGAGAATTGACTAAGGAAACTCATTAAAAATCTCATAAAAAAAAGAGATAACAAGTGATATATGTTTGAGAATTTGACTAAGGAAACTCTCATAAAATTTCATAAAAAATAGAGATAACAAGTGCTTAGCATCATCAAACACACACACACACACATATTTCTCCCTTTTTTCAAAGATCAAAAAGAAATAATAGATAGCAAAGGCAAAAAGAAATTTCATTAATCATTAAAAGGAAAAATGTAGTTCATGATGAAAAAAGAGAAACAACTAAAACATAAAGCTACTAAGCTAAGCACAAAATCAACAAACTAAGTAACCAAACAACAAGCACAACCTAAATAAAAAAAGGAAAACACATGAAACATCCTAATTATAGAACATGTGAGAAAGCAACTAGATGCTTGGATCAATATCTTGGTCATCGCCTTGAGGTGCTTGAGGAGGAGGAGGAGGCCAAGTGCATTGCAAGTTATGGTAAGCATAAAGATGGTGAATATCGTACTCCACATGATCCATCCTTCTATCAAAATGATTGAATCTAGAATTAACTTGATCAAACTGATTGTTGAAGTTGGATTCAATAATGGAAAGTCGATCAAAAAGGCCTCCAACCCAACTAGGTTTTATCATTCACTCCTCGAGATGTTGAAGGACCTCTTGCTCTTTTCCTTTAAGCCATAGAAGAAGGTGGAGATTGTGGAGGTTGAGTCTCTTATTCTTCCTCAATGCCAACCCTTTCAAGGCCTAGATTGCCAATTTGCTTAATGTCCTCCAAATCTAAAGTAAGTTCTTCATCTGCTTCCTCTTCCTCATGTTTCCACATCCATTGGTTCCCACCTTCTTGAAATGGTTGGAATTTTTGAGAAATTTTTCATTAAGGAGGGAATAAGGAATGTATTCATGATGTTCATAGCCAATTTAAAAGTGTTGGGCAATTTTAGTCACTATCCCCCAATGCAAATTGCACCACTTACACTATCACTCACTTGCAACCATCTTCCTAAAAGCAACATCAATATTTTTCTTGGATGCAATGTAGGAGAAAAAGATCATAAAAAAATTTTCCTTAAGAGTCTTCCGTTCCTAGAAAATAAATTCACATAGCTTACAACCTTGTTCCCCAAGCTGTGTCTGAATGATTGTCTTCATCTTCCAGATTTTTCTTCTTCATCAATGCACAGATAATTTTCAAAATCTTCCAGTGTTGTCCTTTCTTAAGACATTTTATAGGTTGGATTTTTTTTAATAATTATGGGCTTATAAGCTGTTGGGCTCCAATCTAACAAAAATTTATTTTGGGCTTAAATAGTCTTATCTTTTAAATTACTCTTTAGATTATATATTATGGATCATCATTGTTATTGTCATTCTGTTTATATAAGTTAATGCTTAGAACTTGTTTCATTCTCATTTAGAATCACAGTTGTAATCTCATTTTTTTTAATTGAAATGAGCATATATCTTTTCCCTTATAGTTTCCTCCCTTTTTCAGTTTGCTAGAAGGAGGATTAAATATTAATAAACCAATTTTAGTCTATTAATATGTCTGTTTAAGTGTACATTCAAGTTAGGATTAAAGACATAACAACAAATTAGAGTTAAAATAAAGCCATTTGGAAGGCACAAGTCTCCTCACAATTATGACCAACAACCATGAGGAGTGTCATGAGTCAAATAAGAGTCGAATTCATGCCATCTGAAGTGGCAATAACCCTCACAATCCTCCTCATAGTCATTAGCATCACCCTCACAATCGTGAGTATCCTAATCATGAAACTGAGCAAGCGAAATGTAAGGAAATAAACAAAGGCAGTGATGCTCACGAGCATGGTTAGGGTCATGATCACGATCATGAGCGTCGCCTTAATGATAATGACTAAATAGAAAATTTTAGTTATTTGTCCATTTCTTCATATTGAGAGAGATAATGAATGACTAAATAAAAAATTTTAGTTATTTTTTCAAGATGCAACAAAAAATTATGATTTCTTTCTAATTGCATCTATCAATTTATTTTTTAGAAATTGAAATATTTTTATATAATATTTATTCATATTTTTAACCACTTGTGTCTTGTGGGCATATGCCTAGTTGATTTAAAGTTACCAATACTTTAATAGGATTATATAATCAATAGGTTTATTGCACCAATGGTACCATAATTTTGCTCCATGTTTCAAAATGATACCAAATTTTTAATTTTTTTCAGTTACTAAAGTTTTATTTTTGTTACAGGTTAAAGTATCTCGAATATATTCGATCAAATTTAGCATACGTGGTAGCTAAAATAAGTATATTTTTAGTATATTCACCACGTAAGCATTCCATTAAGCAATTTAATCATTTGCTAAAATTTTTTTATGGGGCCCACAAGATGATTACATTGTTTAATGGGATGTTTACATGACAAATATACTAAAAATATACTTATTTTGGCTGCCATGTATGCTAAATTTGATCAGATATGTTTGAGGTACTTTAATTTGAACAAAAATAGAACTTTAGTAACTGAAAAAAAATTAAAGTTCTGATACCATTTTGAAATATGGGGCAAAATTATAGTACCAACGGTGCAATAAACCCTATAATCAATACTATATTAATTAAGATTTATCATATTTATGTAAACTCAATTAAATTACTTGTCATCATGCTAATACAACTTATATAATAGGTATTGCATTGATTATAATTTATCATAGGTTGAATTCTCATCTTCACCCCTGAACTTTATCCTTTTGGTCTATAGCACTCCTCAACTTTCATTTTAATTCATCAAATATTTAAACTTTGATTTTAGACCCATTTCACCACTGTAAATATACTATTTTATTCTATCTAACTCATTCATTGCCAGGATGGAATGGCGTGCGTTTTTAGTTTCCTTAACGCACGTGAAGTAGTCAAACTATGTTGATGTGCATTCCTAAAAAGAAAATAAATCATAAACTAAAGTGTATAAAGAAAAAGGGACTAAAATAAATACAGTTTGAAACTTTTATTTCAATTTTACCATCTTCAACCTCCATCTTCAAAATCACCATCCTAATATAAGCAAATTGACCAATTTACAAAGGACAATAATACCCACTACAACAACTAATCATCTCTACCACCACAATAATTATTATTTTTTACTGTCTTCAACCAATTGGAAACATCTTAGCTTTTTCCACCTATTAATTGGAATTAAATCAAACCCATTAATAAAGCTTCACTTACCTCATTTAATGGATTCTTGTTTTTATTTTGATTACCTTGTTGTTGAACTAAATACAATTTTTTTTTAAAAAAAAAGTAAAATACCTTCATCAAGAACTATGCCAATATTCATGGTTTATAATTGGGATGATGATGATGATGATGTTTTAATCATTTTCTTTGAATGTTTTGTTGGCACAGAAGTCCATCATGCAGTTGTTTAATGGCAGCAAAACCCATCCTCACTGCTGCCTTCGTCCTAAAAAGTTTTCGCTTGAATGCTTCATCTATGGCCTTAAACCACCACTACCTCGACCTTCTAAAAGAAAACCTGACCGCCACGACTGCAACAAAGATCGAGAATATGATTACCATTATGGATGTGATGGAGACAGGACTGGGATAGAGAAAAAGGTGTTAAATGTGAATGCAATTGCAATCCTTACCACTGTCACCATCACTATTCAAAATCCTCTGCAGAAGCGACTTCCCCACTTGTTATATTCAACAGGGACAACATCAGTGTGGGAATAAAGCAGTATTAGAGGAGGACCAGTGATTAGGAAAAGAAGGGAGCGATCGTTGCCAGTCATGTAAATGGTGGTTGCAGGTAACACAAATTGTGGAATTAAAGTAAAGAATGAGAAAAGATTAAAGTTAGAGTTTTTTTAATTATTTTTTATTTTTAATAATTAATTAATAAATGATGGTATTGTAATTTTTTTTATAATTTTAATGCCACATAAGCTTTTTTTTTTTTTTACTTTAATACTTTAAATTTCAACATCAGAGCAAAGTGTCTTAATCATGCTAGATTTTTGTATTTTACAGGTAAAAACATCTAAAATCAAAGTTTAAAATTTTAAAGGGTTAAAATGAAAATTAAAGGGCACTATAGACTAAAAGGGTAAAGTTCAAGAGTGAAAGTGAGCATTGTGTAATGCCCACATAATGCATTTTCATTTATTTGCATAACATGCATATCATATAGTCATGAGAAATACATGTAATATGTGTGATATTAAGTCCATAACAAGAATTAGAAAGTTAAGGGTTTAAATTGGTTAATGGCAAAAATAAAAAGGCTTAAATTGGTTTTTTTGCTGTTGTTATTACTATTATTATTATTATTATTATTATTATTATTTAAAAAAAGAAGGTTATACGTGGCTTTAAAGGAACGAAGGAAGGAAGATTATCCTTATCTTCCTTCTCCTCCTCCTCCTTCTTCATTATCATCTTCTACTTATATAAAAAAAATAAAAAAAATAAACAGAGCTGAATTACCAAGTAAAATTGAAGGTGTAGAATAATTTTTGGGGTATATCTTCATCTTCAAAGGCCTTAGATGTTTATTTGGTAAGTAATTTTAATATATTTGTTGAATTGAGTTAGGGTTTATAAGATACAAAATTTGGGTTCTTAAGATTTAGTTTTTTAGTCTGATTGTTTTGATCATAACTTGAGTTAGGAAGCTTCAAATTTATTTTTCTTTGATGGTATAACAATTTTGAGATGTCTACTAAGAAACTTACAGAAATAGGGAAAATCTATTTCGGCTGTTTCAATGGTCATTTGGGGCTGAACATTTTATTGCTTATTTTCCAACGATGGTTTGAGTATGGTGGATTCTTTCTTAGTGTTCTTCCTCTATACACCTTCAGTGGAAGCAAAATCAATTTTAAATTATTCTAGACACATAGGGTTAATGATCAAAAGTTTTATTTTGAGATTCAGTGTATAGAATTATTGGTGAATTTTTAAATTAACCCTATTAATTCTATTATAGTTGGAAACTTCATATATTTAGATAGTTTAGTGATATTATCTTGCAAGATGAAGTTTTATTATTTTTGGGTGTTTAAAAACAAGTGAATTATGATTTGTTTCAGCTAAACCAAATGGAAATGAGGCTGATATACAAGTAAATACAAACAAAGGAAAAGGCGCAATAAAGGTAAGTGGATAACTTAATGTTCTATGTGAGATAACACAAATAAATAAATAAATAATTACAAATTTATTTGTAAGTTGATTGGATAAGAGAAATATTTATTTTCTAATTACTAGATGCTAAATTTTAATTATTGTGATATTTAATTATTATGTTGATGGATGATTAATGTTGGGATGAGATTGTAAATGTGAATGATGTTTGCTAAATTCGGG
>CATIWM010189197.1:0-14779 GCA_949671775.1 Mallotus repandus
TTAATGAAATTGCATGTAATTAGGGAATAAGATAGTAATTAATAAAATAAATCTAAATGAACACAAGACTAAAAGAAGTTGGTATTCCGTATCCAGAACTCATGGTTGTAGTGCTAGCTTGTATTAGAGAATCGAGTTACCGCAACTTTCGATTTGTCCCAGTTATTACCCTGGGTGGCGACTCCTCATCTCCACGCCATGTCTTTGTGACAGTGGTTAGTGTGTTCTCTAGAGCCCTGAGCTCAAACAGTGTCGCGGTTGCAATAAACTTGGACGCGCGCTAAACCCCGTCGTCTACAATACTTATTGATCATCAATATATAACAAGTTTACAATTCTTATGATGTATTTGTAACATCAACAAAAAAAAATTGAAAAATAAAAAATCAACAAACTGAAACAACAAAAAAACTAAAAACAACAACTGAAATTACAAAACAACAAATATTTTTGTTGATTTTTATCAGTTGTTGATTGTAAATTTATTTTTGTTTGTTTTTGTTGATTTTTATTTTTTATTATTTTTTAAATTATTTGTTCATTATTAATGACAAAATTAAGGCCATAAATAAATTTTTTACTTTTATTGGTATTAATGATACAAATAATATTTTTTTGACATATTTCACAATTTTTATTATTCTTTGTTGTTTTTTTGAACAAATATCAACAAATAGAAACAACAAAAACAATTAAAAACAACAACTAAAACCAACAAAAGTAACAAAATTTTACGGTTGTTGATTGTTATTGATTTTTGTTCTTTTTTCAGTTTTTTCATCATTAATAATAAATTTGAGACCATAAATAAAATTTTGACTTTTATTAGTATCAATAATAAAAATAATAATTTATTTGATATATTTTATAATTTTTTTATTATTTTTATTGAAAAATAATTATTGAATACTATGGATAATTTTTACTTTAATTAGTTTAATTTTTAAATTCTAAATAATTATGAAAAAAATAATTATTGAAGACAATGGGTAATTTTTTGTTTAATTAGCTTAATTTTTATATTCTAAATAATAGTAAGTTTCAAAATTTTAAAAAATTGTTATTTAGAATATAAAATTAAATAAATAAATACAATCAACTTAAATTAAATATACTTTTAAAAATAATAAATAGATAAAAAATTATAGAAAAAATTAAAAAAATTAAAAAAATCGCCAAAATTAAGTCCAAATTTAAAAAAATGGATCAAAATTATGAAAAAATAAAAATGACAAAGATAAAACTGAAAAAAAATACGCCAAGCTACAAACGAAATCAAGCGCGTTAACTGCACCTGCGCGTTGACTGTACCTATTTTTGTAATTAATCCAAAAAAAATAACGAAGGATTAATTCTAGCATTTGACGGGACATAAATGTCCGATCACGGGCCAATTTCGGCCCAGTACTGGATAAAAATCGGTCTAATCAAATTTGGAATTCGTTTTCAAACTAGCTCAAAACCGGTTTTTCCTCAGATCCGGGTTCCAAATGGCCAAATCCAATTCTAAACGACAATAGGAATGCAACGGTCCAAATCTGATAGAGGGGCGATGGGGGCCACGTCTGCCCCCCCTTTAATTTAATAACTTTATTTTTTTTCTTCTTAAATATTTTTTATTGAAATTAAAAAATAACATAAAATGACAATTTTAGCTCTATAACAACTGCATAACAACTAAATTATAGGATTATTTTAGGAAGTTCAAAAAACTTTTAGTCTATAAATACCAACATGAAGTTTTTTTTCTTCTTCACAAAAATTTCTCTACACCCTTTGTAACTGTCTATACTCCCAAATCTCAATTCTCAAATTCACTCTCCGATTATTTATTTATTTATTCACTCTTTTCTCTACAATATTATTTATTTATTCATTCTTCCCAAATTTTTTTATTTATTCACTCTCTACAATTTCTACACAAATGGCAAGTGAAAGTAGTAGAAGTCAAAAGTTTGGTGAATCACAACAAAATATTGCTGATTTAAATAATATGATGGATAATATGCAAGATGATTATTCAACCCAAATTGGTGGTAAAAAGAAACAACGCCAAATTACCCAGTACGTAGCTTCATCTTCTTCTTCTCAATTATTTGAATATACAGATGACAAAAATAAAATAGAATTGGCAAGAATGATTAGTATGGAACATTTATCTTTTGGTTTTTGTGAAAAAATAATTTTTATTAATTATTGTCAAAAGCATTAAATCTCTGTGCTAAGCGTGTGCCTAGAAATACCTTAAAACATACGTTATTTAATTTATATAAAAAAGAAAAAAAAGAATTGCAAAAATTATCTGTAAATTTTAATGGATGTGTGTGTTTTTGTAGTGATATTTGGAGTGATTATTGGCAAAATTATTCATATATAGGCATTACATGTTGTTGGATTGATAATGAATGGTTGTTGCAAAAAAGAATTATTGCAGTTAGAGTTTTTGATGAATGTCACACTACTAATAATATTTATAGAATGATTAAAAATATTTTAGAAGAATATGGTTTAGTAAAGAAAATTTTTCAATTTCTTCTGATAATACATGTGTAAATACCGTATCAATTAATGATCTTCAAAATATTTGTCAACCTAATATTGGCGGTAGATTTTTTCATGTTAAGTATGCATGTCATGTTCTAAATTTATGTGTACAAGATGGTTTAAAATTCTTAGATGTTATCCTTTCTCCCATTAAAAATGCAATTTCATTCTTATAGACACATCCACAAGTTATGAAATTATGGGTAAAATTTTGCAAAGAAAATGGTAAAATACCAAAAAAAAATTTAAAGAGATATTCCAACTCGTTGGAATTCAACTTATAAATTACTAAAGGAGTCATATGGATATAGAGATTTATTGTGCACATTTATTTCCAATAATAGGTTACAAATTAATTTATATTCACAAAATTGGGATATTTGCACTAAACTTTTAGATATTTTAAAAGTTTTTACTAATGCAACTTATATTTTAAGTGGTGTTTATTATCCAACATCTCATTTATTTTTAATTGAATGTATTAATATTGTTGGTTCATTACAAAAACATGAAAATGATATTGTTTTAAGAGAATCAATTTTATTAATGAAATTAAAATGGTTAAATTATTTTAAATATATTCCATTAATTAATATTGTTTCATGTGTTTTTGACCCTAGATGTAAAATTGATGGTTTATATGATTGTTTGAGTGTTTACTATGGATATTTAGGCCTTGATGATGATGATGAAATTAATGTTGATTCAATAATTAATAATGTTAGAATGATGGTATTAGATTTATTTAATGAATATAAACAATATGTTGAAATCTCGACACCTTCTATTCCTTCTACTACTAGTAGTCAAATTGAACTTGAACCAAGTAAAATTGGTATCGGTGATTGTATGTTGATACAAAGACAAAAAAAAAAATCTCAAGAATCATTTGGTTCATCTTCTGAACTTGACATTTATTTAACTATTACTTTTGAGTTTAGTGATAGTTAAACAAGGAATTTCCTGTCTTGAGTGGTGGAGTTGACACCAAAATGTATTTCCTATCCTTGCACAAATTACTAAACAAATTTTTGCAAATCCGGTCTCAACAGTTGCTATTGAACAAGTATCTAAGGCAAGAGAAAAATATTTTAAATGAGACTCGATCTTTGTTGTCTCCCGAATTATTGGAAGCACAAACATGTATTGATGATTGGTCTAAAGCGGCATTAAGACAACAAGAAATTGACAGAAAAGAAAATGAAGATTTATTCAACTTCACAAGTGAAGAAGGAACTTCAACATCTAGTATAGGTAGTGATTAATTTTAGAATATAAAGGGATAATTTAAAAATATATATATATTAGAGCACTACGTAGGCTTTAATTCCTCTAAACTGTAAAAGGATACGTAGGCAACTTAATTTTTCATTAAAAAAAATTAAGTTCAAGCCCTTCAATTTATTTTATTTTTCTCAATTAATTTACTAATTTAATGAAATTTTTTTAAGTCAACATGTAAAATAATTTAATATATTTCTTTAATTTTATTTTTAATTCAAACCCTTTAAATTTTTTTAATTTCAAGTTAACTGCAATTTTTAATTTAAATCTTTTAATTTTTTTGAAAGTACTTCCAACTTGAAGTGAACCTCTTAAAAAGTTAAAAGAACTTTAATTTAATTTTAAAATATTCTTAAAAAAAATACCAGCGTAGAGCAGAGGGAGACCGGCTTCAATTTGATTTCATCTTTTCTGGAAGTGTGTGGATCCACGATTTCGAAACAGAAGTAGCCTATTCAAGAATCGTGGCCAGACCTAATTGTTGGGCCTGGATGGCTGATTGGTTCCATTACAATTTCTTTATAATGTCCTGCTCGGGACTGCCTCTAGTCGGATTTTATTTTGCAATAAATATATATATAAATAAAAGTAACCTTAGTGGCAAAAGGTGGATTAGAGATTGAATCCCCACCTCCTATCCTATTTTCTTCGATTTAACCACTTAATTTATAATAAAAAAGCATGTGATCTGATATTTTTTTAATTAAATATTAGTTTGTTTCTTTTACATTTAAAAATATGCAGTTTAGTTTTATTTATGTTTTAATATTTTATTACCTAATATTATCATTATTTTATCATAAAATATTAATATAATATTAATTATTAATAGCTAATTTATTTTATATTTAATTTATGTGCTCTCAATTTACTTACTCGAATATTTTTTAAAATTTAATAAATTTTTAAGAATATTTTTATTTATTATGTTCACTATAATTAGTTGAATTTTATATTATTTAGTAAATAATTTTATCATTAAATACTCGTGATAGTTTAATACTAAATTATATATTCTTATCGTTACTAAAATGTAAATAAATAAAATTATATATTCAAAAATATTGAAAAATTACAGATTCATAATTTTTTTTTAAAAAATCTAACCACAAGATATTATGTATATTTTTCTTATAATTTTTTTTTTTTTGGCAAATGATCATAAGGATAGCAGCGGGAAAACATATTACTCCTGATATTCCCATTTCTCAATTCTAAAACAATAATTATTTTCTTTCCAATAATTTTTGTAAAATGAAAAAAAAATTAACTTAATCTTTGATGCACGTAAAATGGGTCAAAAGCAATATATACCGTATAATACATGTGTGATTAAATCTCCACCATCTGATCACAAGACACATTCTAGCCCTCCTCAAGCTGGAGCATAGACATTGTGTGCACATACGTCAAAAGCAATATCTGGTGGAGAAGTGGATGCAGATACAAATGCTTTTCCCAATAAGCTTTTCTGTAAGTGTAGACTATAAATACAAGACAATGGAAAGGAACACTTAATTTCAGTTAAAACCTTAGCATAAGGAATCATAGGAAAAGAAACAGGTTTAGAGCCTAAGAAGTTAGTGTCTTGGAGAAGATCAAAAAATTGATACCACTCTCGAATCTTGAATTCAAGGCATGAAAAGTACTTGAAAGTTCCTAGGTCTTTGATTTTTAATTGATCATGGAGAAACTGCTTAATAGCAGAATCACTAGCTATAATCACATCATCTACATAAACGGGCATTGTTAATGTTTCATCTAAAGAATCACACTAATTTTTTTTTTCCAAATAAAACACTAGTATTTGGAGCACGTTAAGTTCTAATTAATTCAATTTGACCCAATAACTAGTTTAATATAATTGCATATTTCAGGCTCAAACTTGAAATATTACTTCAACAAAAACAGCCTCATAGTAATTGATTCCATTAGTTATCGGCATTGAAGATAGCAATTTTTAGCAGTGCTATAGCTAGCAAAGATTGCATTGTAGTCATCCTGACCAGAGGGGAAAAATATCCAAAAAATGAAGGTCAGATTAGTATTTTATTTAATGAAAAGGTTGTTGTATATATCTCTGGGCAACTAACTTGCCTTACGTTCTTCAAGAGTACCATTTGCTTGATTTTTGTTTTTGTAAACCCACTTTCAACTAAGGGGTTGTTTACCAGCAAGTAAATCAACTAATTTCCAAGTATGATTTTTTTTTCTAATGTTTTAATTTTAGAATGCATTGCTTCTCTCCAACAAGCATACTTAATTGCCTCATTATAGAGTTTAGGTTCTATAAGGGTGGACAACTAAATGGAAAAAAAAATTATGGGTTTTAGAAAGGTTTTTGATAACAAAAAATATAAGGAGTGGTTATTTTAGAAGGATACCTAAGAAAATTAACAATGGTGATCTTTAATTAGAAATTTTTGCTTATTTTGAATGTATTACATTTTACTGTTAGATTTATAATAATATAAAGACACATATTTCATTTTATTGGCTAAATATAAAATGTAAAACAAGTAGTATAGATAAGAATCTCTCTTGGGTGTTCAATTGGTCTTATTAGATTTTTGTATATCAATATTTTGCATTAAATATTGTATATAACATATCTTTTAGTATTTTATACAAAACCTAAGAAAAATCTTTTAAAATCTCTTGGATCAAATTGCTGCAATGCGGTTGAATAGTACTAGCATAAACTAGACATTCAAATGTCTTAAGATTAGAAAAATCAGGTTTAGAATTGTGATGTATTTGAAAATGAGTACAAGTTATTTACAACTGAAGAAGAAATCTTGTTTATGAAATAAAAATGAACGAAGGACACAATAGGACAAAAAGAAAAAATGGTACGGGAGATTGAAACTTCAGGGCTCTAACAACATTTAGAACATGTTGATGTTTGCATTCAATAATGTAGTTTTGTTGTGGAGTATCGGACAGCTAATTTATTCTTTGGTTAGCAGTATATGTTCAGTTTTTTGTTCAAAAAAAAGTATATGTTCAGTTTATGTCTAGTATATTCTTAAAATTTTTAACAAGTGGAGAAAATAGTTGATGAAAATAAAGCAAGAGAAGTTTTTAAATTATAGGCTAACCTGATGGAGTAATAGTAATTCTATCCAAAGTAAACTGCATCTTTCACTTTTAGGTCTGGTCCAACCTGTACTTTCTACATAATTTATCCATTTTGTCCTGACCGTCGGCTTCCTTTTAGGCTTGAATTGGTTGTTTGTGCCTAGTTAAGTGGCTGTGCTGCCTTTGGTTGCTTGTGCCTATTACCGAATAAGTGGCACAGAATCACTTCAAAAGGTTAGCAAAAGCTGCTATTTTTTTTTTAAGGTTAGCAAAAGCTGGACCTTGTGACAAAAAATCAAAGGGATAAGTATAAAAAGTACTATGAAGTTTAGTGCTTTTTTACTTTTGATTTTGTGATTTTTTTAGTAACACTTTAGTATCTTGTAATATTTGTTATTAGCAAATTTAGGTAAAATTCACTAATATCATTAACTATAATAATATGGATGTTGATGTAGATGCTGACATATCGATGTGGATGTTGATGTGCTAATGTTAATATTAATGTTAGCATCCACGTCGGCATCCAAATCATCGCAGTTAACAATGTAAGTGAGTTTAGCTCAAATTTGTTAATGACAGATATAATAAAATACTAAAGTGTTACTAAAAAACTATAGAACCAAAAGTAAAAAAACGTTAAACTACATGGTACTTTTTTTTATTTATCACAAAAATAAATGTTTGATTATTGCATTTAAGTTCTGGGTTTATTTGATTCAAAAGCTCATTTTGGGATGGACTTGAACTCCTTTCACAAGTTCAATGGCCAAATTAACCCTTTATCGTCAACCAGTATTTCTCAACATAGAATCAACTGCGTTTCAATATTTAAACTAAATTAGTTGTTAATCATGCATACGCGGACTTTAAATTAAAATATGTTGTATTTAATTATTATAAATTTTTAATGAAATAAAATAATTTAAATAAAATAATTAAATAATATTTAAAAATATAATTTGTAAACTGTTAAGTAATTTTTAAAACCAAAACCATTTATCTTTAAAAAGTATTTACATAGTTACATGATGTCTAAATATATTGTATTTAATTATTATAAATTTTTAATGAAATAAAATAATTTAAATTAAATAATTAAATAATATTTAAAAATATAATTTGTAAATTGTTAAGTAATTTTTAAAACCAAAACCATTTATCTTTAAAAAGTATTTACATAGTAACATGATGTCTTGAAAATATAAGACATTAATAATAATTTTGAATATGGTGAATATAAGAAAAATTTTGACAATTCATAAAGTACTAATCTAAAATGTAAATTAAATAGATATAATAAAAATTAAAATTACAAAAATAGATAAAAGGAAAATATCTTTTAGTTTTATGATTTAAATACTTATAAGAGTTAAATTATTTCAATGAAAAAATATAAAAAAAAATAAAAATTTTAAATATGAAAAAATATGTAAGTTAATTTATCCACTATTAAAAAAATTAGGTAAAAATGTATAGAATTATTTATATAGTATGATATGCATAATATAATAAAAATAATGAATCAATATTATAATTGCATAGGCACGCATCATACAAAAGCTAAAAAGTGGACTAAAAACTGTTTATGGGCTTCAATAGTTCATTCAAAACAACCAAAATTTCAATTTGATATCTGATCAAATAAAAACATAAGTCAACAATAAGATGAACATAACCTCTATTTATTATTGAGCTTTGGTGAGTCTTAACCGGAAATCTAGTCTTAATAACATCTAAACGAGACATACAAACGTAGCAGCAATAACTTCTGCATCGAAAAATTAACAATGATTGAAATAACTTAATCAGTTGGGTTTTCAAGTTTAAATTTGCAAATACTAATAGAAAAAAAAAAGGAAACGAAAAAAAATATTTTTATCTCTCTTTTATTTATATTATTAGAATCACGTATTTTTGAGATAAATTATAAGATAATTCATCAAATAATATTAATTAATAATTTAATTTTTAGTAGGAAATTGCTTCTTTAATTGGACATTTGGAAATAGACTGTAAGATAATTTATCAAATAAATATTAATTAAGAATTTAATTTTTTGTAGGAAAGAATTGTATTAGGTTTATAATAGAATGTTTAGAAGGAGAATATGATTTTTATAGTATTTTTATAGAAAACTATTATGAATTTTAAAAATTCGACACATATATATATATATATATATATATGGCCAAAATTTAACAAGTGTTATGTACATATACAAGTTGTATCCTAGACTATCTTGGTATCAGAGCCTAAGGGATAGAGTTCATCTACATATACAGTAAGATAAATAGTAAAATCAAGAGCGAACAATTGAGCAGAGGTACAGTTGTAAGTCCCATTTATTATTGTGTCTTAGGGCAATAATCCTAAAGGCTATACTCTTGTTCATCCAAAATTTTATGATTTATTTTCCAAAATGAATTTAAATTTTTTTTTTTTTTTTTTTTGCAAAACCACTTCCTTTTCAAACTCTTTTACCTCCTATTCGTTGGAATTCAAATGGGTACTCAATAGTGATAAAGTCACTATTGAAAACTTTTTCAAACATATTGATGGCTGAAAATCCCCAAGATTCAGAAAAAAGAGATTTATGAATCTTCCAAACTCTCTTTTCTCAAATTTAATTTTACAATCAAAACTGAAGAAAGGGAATTCAGATTTCCAAACCTATTGAAGAAATTCATCTTCTTTCTTTAAGATCTCTCCAAAAGCATAGGGAAAGATCCTACAAATACATCCACAAAGGCCTTGTTCAGGTAGGAATCAAACCCCTAACAAGATAAGGTCTAGATACTTCCATTCTTGTAGTCATTAGAGATTCTAGGTTTACAAACTTTTCTGATTCTTTATAAGGAACGGTTGAATCAAGTTTTAACAAATGACCCATTAGCTTTAGCTACTATCCAAACACAACAGTCTCTTTGAATGATAAAAATATTTTGAAGAGCTTATTTTACAAATAAAAACTCATAACTATAAAATGCTTTCTAGATTTATTCCAATAGCATTGATTTTCATAATTCATTAAAAGGCTATGGTTTCCGCTTGTGCAACCAAACACCTGAAACACTTACCAAAAGGTGAAACCATCCTCCTCCAAATAAACCTTTCCAAATTAAATAATGTTATTCCAAAAACCATTCAATGGAAAGATATTACATTACCATAAGAATGGGTCTTAGAAGGCACAACGCAACCTTAGTCCCCTAAAAAAACTGAGCCAAATACAAATCTAAGAAATTTAACCTAATTCTCAAATGGAAGAGTCAAACTTATCTTTGACAAAAAAGCATCAAGTTCTAGTTTTTCTAATGCAGCCTCTACCTCTTCAACTAATGACTTCGGAAGAGCTTTTTAACTTCCTTCAGTCATCTATACTCCATACCTAAAACAACATATCTAAACAGCTCATGTGCAATTAAGATTTTCAACCTCTAATATACCTAGTTTCACACTCTAAAATGTTGACTATCAAACAATCATACCAAGATTAGTTTATAATAGTCAAAATCTAAATACGGAAGAAGAAAAAACCTTTATCACCTACACCTTCTGCCATAGCCCAAAACATTATTGCAAAAGTCAATGTCTTGGAAAAAGAATTTCAAATAGATAAACAAACTTCTTCATGAAGATTTATATTCAAAAAAGAATGAATTAAAGAAACTTTAGTTTTTCTAAAATTTTTTAAAAATTAGAAATGAGATCCAAGAAAAATATTATGCTATTTGCAATGAATGCAAAGTTCAAATGAGATTTTTTGGCTGGTTAAAAATATATACACAACAGAACAACATTGCATATCCTTTCAAAAAATCCAAACATTCAAAGACTGTTAGCCCGATCACTTCTAGGAATAAAACTACAGAATAGAGAGTAGATGGTCAGACAATCCATTCTGAACACCCTTCATTAAGGAAGATATCTATTCCTTGTGGTGATTGAGAAATAGAAGCAACTCCTTTCAAACCTTCCTAGGAGGATGATTCTAGAAATTTTAAGAATATAGTACTCCAAAATAATGTTTCTAATTACCATCTCCAAATAATAGGAAAACAACTACTAGGATAGAAAGCCATACTTTAAAATTGTAGTTTCTCCACCTATTATTGTCACCAAGCTATCTGAAACTACTAGAACTATAGATCATAAGCTTTAAAAACTAGTTTTAAAACCTTTTTAAGTTTCTAAATAGAGCCAACAACAATTCCAAACAAATAAACTTAAGTTTGTTTAAACCATTAGAGACCAATTGAGTGTAATAGAACTAAATAGAACTAACTTTTAGCTTAGAAACCTTTAGGCGAATAGTACCTGACTTCTCAATCCCGTAATAAGACCATTAATGCTATTGACCGAACCAAAGATTCTTCTAAAAAAGAAGAGTCATTCTATGTAAACCAGTCCCATCCTTAAGACGATAGGATAGATTCGTCCATAATTATTCTAGGCACTTCTGCTCTTGGTATAGGTTTAAAATAAAGACCTAATGCCTTATCATAGGTTCAATGCCTCCTCTGTCTATAAATGGAATTTAGATGACATGAAAGAATATCATGTCCTTAGTTTACTCCAACATATGATAATGGCAATAAATGCCAATAAAACCTAAACAAGAACTTCATATAAAGCTATAGTTGAACTCCCTTATTGCATGATTTTTAGGTCAACTCAAGGGCTAGTAGGATTATCACCTTACCCATGAGCAACACTTACAAATCTTAAATGTAATCTAAACCTTTGAAGATAAAACACATGTCCTAGATGATAGAGGTAATCTAGTAGAAGATGTTGTGTCTACCCTTATCTTAATTATTTCCCTTCATTTTGTAAGAGATCCAAGCCATGCCTCTTATGGATATTGCCCGAGTTATTTGTGGAGAAGCCTTCAAGAAGCAATTCCTTTACTTTTTGAGGGGCTTTGCTAGTGAGTAGGATATGGCTAGTCCATTAATATATAGACAGATAAGTGGATACCATCAGTGAATAATCTACGTCCACTGCTCCCTTGTGTTCTTCCTATGTACTCTAAAGTGGCCGATTTAATTAACAATGAAGGTGCTATGTGGAGGTAAAGTCTGTTATCACATTTTTTTCACCTTTTAAAGTTCAAGCCATATCGCAACTTTTGCTGAGTCCCAGATTACCTGCAGACACTTTATTTTGGCATCACACAAAGAATGGTTTGTATACTGTCAAAATAAGATATCATGTGGCCTATCAAACTTACTTTTGAGCTAATGCTAACAGTTCCTCTCTTCATAGCAATGATCCATTATGGAAGCAATTTTGGTCCCTTCATCTCCCACCAAAGATAAAGGTATTTCCATGGCGATTACTTCATAATTTGCTTCCTTGTAGAACAAATTTAATTGCTAAGGGAATTCAAATAGTTGATACGTGTCAACTTTGTGGTTCTGTTGGGGATTCTCTTGAACATAAATATAGATTGCTCATGGAATCAGTCAGTTTGGTTCTCCTCTTCATTAATGCTACACTCAGATAATTCTGGTTTGCATACAATATTTGATTGGGTGAAGCACATTTTCAAAGTGCTTGACAGGGATTCTGTTACTCTTTATGCTACTTTGCTATGGTTCATCTAGTTTTTTTGGAATAGACATGTTCATGGTTTAGAGCTTGTAAATACTATTGAAGTAGGATGAAAGGTTGCTTAGTATCTCACTTTGTTTCGTCAATCATAGCCTCTTTCTAGTCTAACTTTGTCCACTGGTCAACACTTAGAATGCTGAAAAACTCCTGTTGTTAGTACTTTTAAATTAAATTATGATGATGCCCTCGCATTCCACATTGGTGGAATATGGGGCTATTATTAGAGATGATTCTGGAACTGTTTTATCGGTAGCCAGCAAATAAGGGAAACTTAGAGTATGCTGTGAGGAAGCAGAGCTGCAGGCTATTCATTACGGTACTACTGTTGCACGTGCTGCTGGCTTTCAAAAGTTGGTTGTGAAGTCTGATAGTTCTACTATTATTGCTAATATTAAGGGTGTCTGACTGGGTTTATCTCCTCTCTTTATGATCTATGAAGATATCTTATATATTGCTAGTTTTTTTTTTTTTTCATTTCTTTATCCTATGTTAAAAGAACTTGTAATCATGTTGCACTTCATCTTGCTAAATGGGGCTCAGGCCTAGCAGATGAGATTGTTTTATTGAAGGAGGTCCCTCCTTCTGTTTCAAGCTTTGTATCCGCTAATATTGCAGCTTTGGTTTAATATAATGCTTTTTTCTCTCAAAAATCCTATTTATTTTCTAAATATGTTTTATCTTTAAAAAATATATTTTTAAAAAAATTAAAAATTCAGCCAGTTTAGCTTAGTAGCAGACACGATTAGCACTTTGAATTCAAGACATATCTCTTCTCTTTTTCTTGTTTACGATTTTTCGATGTACTTAAAAAAATTCAGAGAATATTTTTAAATAAATATTTTCAACCTCAACTGTGTATTATTAAAAAAACTATATCTTTTTAGTAAGATGAATTATAAATATTTAACTTATTTAAATATTATATCTTTTAAGCTTTTTTTAGATACATTATATCTTTAAGTTATTTATTAATATGAGATACAATTATATATAAACATAGGTTTAAAATATTGTATTATCAGTCACTAGGGGTGGTTGAGAGTAATAAAAAATTATGAAAACTAATTTTTTAATTATTTTTTTATATTAGCTGAATTTATTTATATTTTTTAGTGAATTTTATATTTTTTCTAAATTTATATAGTTTCAAAGATAATTTTCCATTTTGAAAAGAAAAAGGTTATATTTTTAAATTGAATCAATTTTTTATTTACTAAAAAATAATTTCATAATAATTAGTTTTTCTATGAGCATTAGACATCAAAAATATAAAATTATTTTCTGACGGAATATTTGTTGAAAACAAATGAAATACTGATAAAATATTTTTAATTAATACATATTGGAAACACTATTTATAAATAAAAACAATTCTATACATAAAGATATGGTTGAGCACGGGATAGGGAAAATATCGAACCAAACCAAAAGATATTAAAATCGTATTGAACCGAATAATTTTAATCCTAAATCAAATTTTATGACTAATTTTGTACGGTGTTAGATATTTACAAAAAAATCAAACTGAGAACTACACCAAACCATACCGAAACTATACCGTACTGAAAACCGATTATAGTCCCGAATATTAATTTAATAAATAATGCATAAATATTAATAAATAGCAGCAAGTAGTAATTTATTTATATACTTTTAATTATATTGTCAAGTAATATACATATACATAATAATATATGATAAAAATTAAAATATTTTGTGATTAACATATAATGAATAAATTGTTAACAAAATATTTTTATTAATTTTATCATTATTAATAGTGTTATCATTGTTACTGCTAGTACTAATACTACTACTATTATTATTATTTAATTAACAAGTACAAATACGAAATATCTATTGTATTACAATTTGAACTTAAAATATAAAAATAAAAAATTCACGTTTCATAGTTTCAAATAATTCAATTAACAAATAAGAAAGTAAAATGTTTAAACTTAAAATATGAGAAATAAGAAAATTATTATTATTGTTATTATTGTCAACAACAAGTAGAAATATGGAATGCCCATTATATTTCAGTTTAAACTAAAAATATGCAAATAAAAAATTAACATTGTATAATTTTAAATTTTATAATTTTTAATTAAAATATGTTGTTATTATCATATTTGATAACTTATTAATTGTTATTTTTAGTAAGTAATCTAATCTTATTGATGTTATTTATAATTAATGAGCTAAATAATATTATTATATTTAATAACTTATTAATTATTATTATTATTAT